>VMBQ01000887.1:107373-228090 GCA_007657795.1 Dreissena rostriformis | reverse complement strand
TGTACACTTGTGGATGAATTAATCTTCGCTGAATCGCACTTCATAGTCCGATTTTTAAAATAATGCGAAATGTGTTGAAAAAAACATAAAACCTACTCACCCTGTAGAATTATCTGTGAAATTTCAAAACATTCGGTCCTTAGCGCCAACTCAGAAGTAGCATTGGCTCATTCATTAATGCATCGCAAAAAAAGAGGTGGCGCCTGTGATTACCGGCCGTGTATTTTGCTAGTGATGTTATTGTAACGTGGCGTCATCCATTCGAGTAATTTTCACAACCAACATCACAACTTTGTTTTAATATACAAATCTCTTTGGAAAATTAACAGGAACAAAAAGGTTCCGTTAACATGTTATAGTTCATTGAACTTTACTGTAGAAGACGAATACGCCAAACGGCATAGCTTTTTACAATTCTGGATTTTATCAGTTTTTAACCTACACACAAAACCACACGGTTGTCTCCCTTGTAGATAAACATGTCATGTTTCGACTGAAAATCCAAAGAACTAATTACGACGCTAAACGAGAGGGCTACTAATGAGGGCATTATAATAATGCCATTCGTCCGTCAATCTGTCTGTCAGCCCGCCCGTCTTTCTGTCCGCACTATTATTTCCTATACCCTTAGTTCCTATGACGGATTTTGTAAAAGGTGACATAGAAACGTTTAGGTAATAAACATGTTTCTTTTTATACCTTATGATAAAATATGACATTTCTGCAGTGAAATAACAGCAGTGAAAAGAACAGAATTATTCTTTTCACTGGTGAAAAGAACACATTTTTGGAATTCTTTTTTCTATTTTTAGATTATCATATCAAGATGTACTTCCCTTGTTTATATCCTTGTTTATATTTTTTCTATGATCACAAGTGAAATAAAATCGATATTCCACAGAATCCAACAAATTTTCTGTAAATTTAATGCTTTTTTACCGTTTATTTACATTGTAGAAGAGTTTAACTGAAGAATTTCCCAGGAATAATCATTTTGTAATCAAAATGACGTCATTTCAATGTATTGAGGCACGCCACGGGAGAGAGGGTCACTTTTCAGTGAAAGGGAAATTATTATTAATTATTTCTTGAACAAGGGGCTTAAAAGAAACAGAAAATTTGTTCATGTCGGTGTAAGATCGTTTGTTATTTCACTCATGATCATAGAATAAGCGCACATGAGTCAGTCATGCATTGCCAGTTCAAGGTGAAGGTCATGCATTACGATTTGAGCCCTTATTTTCATGTACAGCAAATATCCACTGTATCTATGATCATACTATAGTTACAATTTGATTGATTTTCATGAAACATGGCAAAGTTGTTAAGGTGATTAAGAAAATGTGCAGAAGGCATGAGTCAGTCACACCATTTCAAGGTCAAGAACACACTTGAATGTCAAAAGTCTGAGCTTACATTGTCATGTCTGCTCAATATTTACCATGCCCTTTGAAGGATTTTTATGTTATTTGGATTAAACATTAAGGTCTTTGAGGGGATGTGTCAATCATGCCAGTTCAAGGTAAATGTAACTCTTGAAGGTCAATAGTTTGGGCCTCCCATCTCAATGTTTGTGTCAACTCCATTTCTCGTGTACAGTTTGAATGATTTTCTTGAAAATTGGATAATACAGTACAGCTCGCGCGGATTTGTCAAAATCCGCGCTGCCACCGCGGACAATCGCGCTCGAGGGCGGACAATCGCGGCGATATTGTTTCTTGTTCGCGGTGTTTTCTTGGCGGTTTATCTCGTCCTCACAAAAACGCCGCGGACACTATCACAGTTGGAAGTCACCGCGGAACGCCATGGACTTATCGCGGACCGCGGTGGACGCGCGGCGGAATACGGTGGAGGTTTGTTAAAAGAAAATTTAATTAGAGATAAGGTTCATTATGCAAACATACATGTACATGTATACCTCTGTATTTTTCGTATTGAATAAATAAATTCCATTAATTATAAAAATATCTATTCTCTATGATATAAAATTGTTGTGTTCTGTTTCCCAATAACGATGAAGAAATACGAAAATATACGATTTTTTACACGTGTTTAATTGTAATATATTGATAAAATATGTTACACATACACAAAATAGGCAAACAAATTATATACATTAAAGACGAATTTTATAAATTGCAGCAAAGACAAATTAGTGCCCTGAGCCGATTGGTACGATGATATTTTGTACATATTTTCGTACAATAACCGAAGCATTCGTCTTTTTATTAGGATCTTAGTTAGTGTTCGTGTGTCGTATGAATATATATCGTTGCAGGAATTTAAAATGAACCGTTAAACTATTTTATTCACATCGTACATGCATGATATACATGCTGGCGAATTCGACTGTACAGACATTGTCGATTTCAGAATTAAATATCTGGTTTATTTCTCATTTTTCGACACATGTTTTTCTTAACTTTTATTTTAATTTATATTGAAATATATATATAATAAGTTATTTTTATACACATTTTATATAAATTCATAAATATTCGACAAAATCGTATAATCTCGCTTTAAAGTATTTATAGCCTGGTGACGTAGATTCCCGAAGATAATCGTAAATAAATGTTTCTATATCTGTGAAAAATAATAAATTTGAGAAAATATATTTGAATACACAATTAAATACCCTCAAATAAAAAAAGATAACTCGTGTATAATAATCTTCTTGTGCGTAACGTTTTACGCCACCTCGAGTCCCTAACACATTAGCACATAATCTTAACCAATCAATCAATTTTAAACACTTGTATGACAATTACAAAAGTAGCATTATTCACGCTTATTCAGTTTGTGTGAGCGTTATCGGTTTGTACTTTCCGCAATTATGTTAATTGTAATTACATGTACTGTGACACGCGTATCATCGAAGTTGCAAACTGTGACCTATTTCGGCTTGGATCAGCAAACTACAACTTATTTAATTACATGTACTGTGGCACGCGTATCATCGAAGTTGCAAACTGTGACCTACTTCGGCTTGGATCAGCAAACTACGACATATTTTAGCTTGGATTTTTCAAACTGTAGAGGGCTATAAGTAAGCTATCTTCACCCTCGAATATATAAACGAGTTCACTCGCATTAAGCTTTACTATGCGAGTACAGTTTTACGATGGGGAAAGTAACACACACGACAAAATTGCAGATTATTAATCTGCATCGAGCTGGCTATCGCGTGTCAGCTATAGTGAAGTCTATAAATGCAAAAGGACACAGTGTTACACGTCAACAAGTTATGTACAGGGTAAAACAGTATATTCTTGGCTACTTCATCCCACAAGTTCCAAAAACATGGGAAAAGAAAACAGAGTTCAGAAAAGTTACAGCGCGGGATATCGAGGTCGTACAAAAGAAAAACTGATATTGATAACATGTGCGAAATTTCCTATTAGTAACTCATTAAGACGAATTATATAATACCTTTACTAACATTATTAAAGGGATGGTCAACCAGACTGCTATATATCACGAAAAATACAGGTTCTAAAATACCGTATTTTTACAATTATTAGTTTATATTGATTAAAATATCACGACTGATATAACATTACTTGAAAAATGTTTTCATATTTTCAGTATATTCGGTAATAAAATTTTACTGAGTATGTCTAACTGGTAATTTGGAGAGTTCTGTTGTTGTCGTTATATTTTGTGAAACTACGAGGATTGCTTCTATAAGGTATAAAATATAACTCTCATTGAATGAGCATGGATGGCCGAGTGGTCTAAACGTGAGACTTTTTACTCCAGGACTCCAGGGGTCAGTGGTTCGAGCCCTTTTGAAGGTTACCTTTTTTTCTTTTCTTTTTTTTAAATTTTATTCTTGTTTTTTTACTGGAGATTTTTAGATCCAATGTTTAAATTTATCAATATAAAGCATTTAATGACGTTATTTTAGAACTTTTCTTTTTTACGTGATATATAGCAATCTGGTTGACCATCACTTTAATACCACTTCACAAAATGCGCCCCGATTTCATCTTATTCTAGCTTATTTTACACGTATATGAACACTTTAATAAAGCATGCTTTTACGTTTTATAATCCTGATATCGTTTACCACCTGTGGTGTATGGTCTCTGTTGTAACAACTGTCATGTTGGTTAAAATCTGGTCAAGGTCTTATCTTAGCGACACACATTGCCACGACATAACATCCAGATTAGCAAAAATAGATGCCCATATGTAGGCTGAACAACATGACATAAGAAAATAAAAATAAATAAATTAATTATATTAACCCTAAACAATATACTCTTAAGTTTTATTATAGACTCATTAAATGGTGCGACGATAACAAAATAGTCAAACTTTCAATTTGGTTACAATAAAGGAAAACGTACTATTTACTGCATCTTCATTCTCAGTAGCATTACCAATAAAGTCTTAATAGCATTGTTAATAAGTATTCAATTCAGGTAAAAAATTATATTGTGTTTGTATACATCATGATAAATGCTATGAGAGCATAAATTGCCCTCTTCTGTGGCAAATTGTAAACAGCACGGGTACAGCGAAATAAATAATTCACCAAGATAAATCAAAGAGCAACAAATGAGTTAAAGCGATTAAAAAATTCGACTTTTATGAAATCCGAAGGACAATCATCAAACAAATCGGAACTCTTTAATAGCCAATTAGATATTCTTTTTAAAAAAACAACACTCAAAATTACAATTTATTCTATTTTTAAAATTCCGTCTTTCATTTAATCAACAGGACAATCATCAAACAAATCGGAACTCTTTTATAGACAATTATCTATTTTATTCAATCAGACCTAGTGTCAAAAACTTGTGAATAGCGGATTAAAGACGCGTGAAATTAATGAAGGTGGTCGAAAATTGTGCAAACTGTAAAAATCGCATAACAATTGAAAGATACTCGGCCTGTGATTAAAGAAGGTGGAATTCGGTAATATATGTCATGTGAAGAACCCGTATCTAATCGATACCAACGAGCATTTTAATGTGTTATTCGGTTGTAATTAGGTGAAAAGTGGAATTCGGTGTTTCCGATGTTACGCAACCATACATATCTAGATATTATTAAAATTCCAAAACATATAACACATGTAGCTCTCACAAAATTTCGAGTATCATCTCATAGATTAAAAATAGAAAGAGGTCGATATAGTAATATTTCACGACAACATAAAATGTAAATTTTGCAATCTTAATGTTATAGAAAACGAGCATTATTTTTGCTAGCATGTCCCATTTACAGATATATAAGACTAATCTATTGAAAACCATATTTTCAACGATGGCCAATCTTAAATAAATTGGACATTTTGATGAGAACCCAAAATATATTAATATATGAGTTGCGTTCTGAGAAAACTGGGCATAATGCATGTGCGTAAAGTGTCTTCCCAGATTAGCCTGTGCAGTCCGCACAGGCTAATCAGGAACGATACTTTCCGCCTTAATTGGATTTTTGCTGAGAAGAGACTTCATTTAAACGAAAAATGTCATAAAAGCGGAAAGTTTTGTCTCTGATTAGCCTGTGTGGACCGCACAGGCTAATCTTGGAGGACACTTTACGCACATGCATTATGCCCTGTTTTCTCAGAACGCGACTCATATAATTATGCTAATATACGGAACACGAACCTTCTAAAAATGAAATATTGAAAGTAAATGGTTAACACATAACTAGTGCAGTTAATTAGTGTATCTAAGGCAAAGATAATCCTATTTAAAATAGTCGTTATTTCTTACAAATACCAACATGGTCAGTCTCTCATTAATGTAATAAGCGGCCAACTTAACGCGTTTCATTCAATCTGCTAGTCCGGCGTGGTTACATTATTATTTCACGATAAAGATCGCCATGTTGCGATAGCTTTTTATTTAGGTCTCTGCTGAAAGTGTTTGCTTCAGAAAATTTCAACCCAGCGTGAGCCCTATTTATTAGGGACGGGACTACCATTTCAGATACGTTTACACTTAGTAAGCTGTTCCTTACTTTTCATGATTTACCGATTTAAGCTGGGAATGTGTGAATTGCGAATATCATTAAAATATCAGCATACAACATGTTAGGCATGTTTCACAAATTTAAGTTCTGATCGAAGTGTTTCATTTTATTACACCAGTTATGTTCTTCATTAATCGATATACCGTGTAGCTTTTGTAATTCGATTCGACACTTAACTGTTCGATTTGTCAAATCATTAATCCGTTAGCAGTAAGCCATTCAACGTTCGTGACGAATTACGGGGAAATAATAATTAAAAAAAAACTTACCTCTTCGTCAGTCCGGATGTATCCTTTACTTCTTACTTGTCGTTTTGAATCACACAAATACTGAACTAAGAAGTGAGACTCCTGATTACAAGTAGTTCTCCTATTCCGATGAGCCATTTTACAAACACAAACACACAACAGATAGTAAGTACAGTCCAATCTTTCAATGTAACAACACAGAAAAACACCTTAAGTATTTAGATCGAATGATTTTGCAACTATCCAAAGGGATTTCAGATTTGAATGATGCAACATACAGATGATGGACATTATGAACACGCAGACGCAAGAACACTACTAGGGTGACACGAGTGACAAATATACTGCATATTGTCACTTCCGAGACCGGAGTATGTATGGGACCCATTTGCCTCCTTGCATGACACACTGTGGACACACGGCATCTGGCAAGTGGGATCTATACTCGCGAGAACAATATACACGTGTACGGGTGTCAAGTCTATATGGAGCTACCTTGTATTGTTATTCTTTACTATTGTGTCAGACAATGATTTCTTTGTACTTATTTTGGCGTTGTTTTACTGTATAGTGCATATTTAAAATCCAAATTTCAATAGCATTCTACCGTAAATACCCCTTCTCTCTCCTTATAACCATTAACTATGTGTTGTTGTTAAATTATCAGTTGGCACAATAATTTACTAAAATGTACTTTGTCATATTGCCCTTTTTGTATATGTTAAATATGCGACGCTATGTCATTTCAAAATTGGTCCCGACTCCATTAAATGTGTGTAACATGTATAATAATAATAGTAATGATATTATTATTATTATTATTAACATGCGCAATGATACATGTATCTATATATTCGAAAATTACGTCCGCAATGGCTTGACACGACGATCATCGCGGACCGGTGAAACTCCGACGTCCGCGGCGATTCCTACCAAAAACGCGTTCGCGGTGACACCGCGGAAAATGAATAATTTGTAAGAGCTGTACTGTATGTTAAGGTCATTGAGACAATGAGCAGAAGAGACAAGTTAAGCATACACATTCAAAAGTGAAGGTCACACTTGAAGGTAAAATATTGGAATGCCCATTTTTGTATGTGCTTTATGTTTGTTATAAAATGTTGTTGAAAAGTAAATGACTTTGTAAAGATGTCCACAAGACACCAGTCAATCATGTTGGCTCAAAGTACAGGTCACCATTTGAGGGTGAAAAGAAACATGGCCGTGGATAGAGCTGTTCCTTGGACTTCCTGGTAATTATTAATATATATGTTTAATTGCTACCTAAGTGAATTAAAGCTTAACAGCTTAGTATTCTTATTGTTAAACATAAAAACAGATGCAAGCCAGACAAAAATCATAACTTGAAATGGAATTGATTTTTTTTAAAGCGCTTATTAATAGTGTCACAAGTAACCTTGTTTATAAACATATTTATCACATGCTATACCTTGTTCTCAATGTAAAACAGATATTACGTATTTTTTTATATTACACATGTGTAATACAACATTTTTAAGCAAAATAGGCGACTGTCCCGCAAAATAGGCGACTGTCGCGCAAAATATCGTGCCTTGCCGCGACTGTCGCGCTAAATATCGTGTATCGCTTCGTGTGTCGTGTGTCGCCCTTGATGAAAGACAGGCGAGATTATAGATGACACTATCCGGATTCTGTAAACGGTTGTGTGGTTTCCAACTTTCAATTTTTGATCATCACAATGCTCGAAACCAGTAAAATTGTTGTTGTTTTTCTTTTGGACACGAGGTCCGACAATTTCGGAAATATGATAGGACGTCTTCAAATTCAATCGGATTTGTCCGAGGTCCGACGTCTTTCGCATGGGTTGTCATACCATATTTTATTAAAATCGTCCAGGAAATTCGTTAGTAAGCTCCCCAAAGGCTCGCTTTCTAACAAAATTCCTGAACTCGTTTAATAAAATATGGTATGATATGACAAATCATGTCAGATCCTATATGTTATGTATAAATATTACTAAACATAAATTTTAATAATGGTGTGTCATATTATTTTGCCATGTATATAATCATTTGAATTTCACTTCTGGTATCAGGCTTTTTACTCACCATTTCGGTAATGACCTATACCCGTGAAATAGGGAAGTTTTAGGTCAATTAAATGTAAATTTGGTAAATGTTTTGTTGCTTGATTTATTACTTTAATAATTATTGATAAAACTTACATAAAACAGAAAATGCGTAACTTAAATATATCAGTTAAATGGATATTAAAACTTTAAACATTTTATTTTAATAGTTCGCATAGTTAGTTTTTCCAAACATCTGAAAGTCAAACCATCAATTGGTAATTTTGGGACTAGATTTGGGAAAAAAGATACTTGTTGCAATTGGGAATATTACCAAATAACAGCTGTAAAATGAGCCAAAAAAGCCCTACATATATTCTGAGCAAGGTCTGTAAAATACACAAGATATCTATTCTGAAACCATAAATATAATATTACATACATGAACTCAACCATGCATTCATAAGACTGTGATGGAATTAATTATGTTGATGCAATGCACCAGTTGGTGGGCAGTAAGTCTCTGCAATACTGACTGATGAGATCATCTGATAATCTTCTATCAGCAGCAACCATAAACACATTGCACAAAACAGCATTTAGTATTAATAGCACAGATCATTCTAGTCTTGTACATTTGTCAGATCTTTTAAAGAATTGTTTCGTTCAAAATACATGTATACATAATATTAATATGTTTGGAAAGTGGATAGTTTCGTCATAATCTAGTAATTTCTCTGATCTTTGAATAGGACAAAAGTTGACCAAGATATGAGAGCCATTCTGAAGGTTTTCTGGATTGCTCAACCCCCACACAGCTAGAAAATAGTAGAATGGGGATTTTGACAGACTACGGAAGCGAGGACTTAGCTGTTGGTCATTTTAAATATTGCATTTAGTTTGTAGTGGTTAATTTTCATACACGATACAAGTAAGTAATACATTTATATTTTGCATGTTGTTGTATTAGACTGAACTCGAATTGAAAAGCTGAAGCTTAATTTGCAGACTGTTAAATTGTTTTGTTGTGTTTCTTCGCTTTTTCAAATGATACTAGTTTTTTTGTCTGTCTGTAACTAATACAATATTGATTGTATTGAACCCAAACCCAAACTAGTCACTTTTCCCTTTTACCATCAGCAGTTGACCACAGGTACTGCTCCCAAATATTAACCCAGCACTGACCTTTAATAATGCGTTAATATATAACAATACCGTTACAAAGAATAACGAATTGAATTGAGAATAAGAATTGCTTTCTGTTCTAGAAGCCATTTAAAAAAATTGAATCGTTTACTGTTATAGTCTTAAACTCGTTCAAAATGTGCAGGATCAAAACTTTATGCAAATATATGAAAAATCCATGTGTTAAATTGATGCTTAATATTTATGGTGTTTATGAGTGGTAGGTCAACGTTGTGGAGTTAGACTAACACTTGAATTTTACTTAAGGTCTCATTGTCACATCCTGATACAGTAAGGCTCCGTGCTTATGTCAATCTGTAAGCCTGTGTTATTGACATTGATGTTTCATGTGTTTAAGTCAAAACGGCTAAAGTGTGAAAAGCTGCAGTATGCGCGGACCCCCATCTTTGGCTCGTTAGATGTTGAATTAAAATGCCGAAAAAAGAAAAAGTGCTGTTACAACTGATTCGGTTATAATTTAAAAAATGTAGTTTTGCAAAGGAAAATATATGAAAATCATTCATTACTATAGAGTACAGTGTAATGGATTGCATGTTCGCTGTGAAGAATACCATTGGGGGTAACGGAGAATATTGCACGAATTATCAGTGAGCGAATGTAATACATATATTATAATCTGAAATATTGCTTCAGTTTCAAGTTGGAAGGAACTAATGCCTCTCCCCCGGGCCATCCGACCCTGAGCCTGTGCACCAGCTGAGAGAATGGGGGAAGAACTGCATGACAACCATGCAGTGCTGGTGCTCCTGTGTCTGGTTCTCTGTCTCTACATCTTCTGTGTCCTCTGGGCCAGGAACCAGGACAGGAAAGACTTGCACAAGGTTTGTAAGAGTGGTGTATCTTGAACATAGAAAAGGTGCATTGGTAAGGAGCATATTTCTTAGAAATAAACAGCGCTCTGTGAAATCCGGGCTTAATGCATTGCATGTGAGTTAAGTGAGACTAAACAGGCTAATCAGGGACGACGCTTTCCACTTGTTTGGTATTTTCTGTTGAAAGGAAGTCTCTTTTTAGCAAAAATCAAGTTTAGGCGGAAAGTTGGATCCCTGATAAGCCTGTGCAGACTGCACAGGCTAATCTGGGACGGCTCCATATGCACATGCATTAGGCCCTGTTTTCTCAGAGCAAGGTTCTTATGTTATCCCACTAATATGTTGGAAGATATCTTATACAGGACAGTAACAAAGTTATAAAATTGAAGCATGTAGATTTTTCAAAGCATCAACGCAATGAAAAGATAAAAAAAAATGTCAAATTTCTGTAGAGTTTAGATTTTTTCTACACGCTCTCGAGTTTTGACCAATTTCTAACATCATTTAGTTTATTAACATAAACGGCTAAAAAAAAGAGAACTTTCTGTTAGATATGTGGATATATTATATTGACAATTTTTTATGCTCCCTCAAAAATTTTTGGGGGAGCATATAGTCGCCGCTTCGTCTGTCACTCCGTGCGTGCGTGCGTCCGTCCGTGCACAATTATTGTCCGGGCTATTTCTCAGCAATTAATGACCGGAATTTAATTTAACTTTATGGGAAAGTTTACTACCAAGAGGAGATGTGCATATTATCAGCCGGTTCTGGTCGGATGATTTTTTACAGAGTTATGGCTCTTTGAAATTTTCCATTAACTGTACATATAGTGCAATTCTTGTCCGGGCTATTTCTCAGTAACTAATGACCGGAATTCAATGAAACTTTATGGGAAGCTTCACTACCAAGAGGAGATGTGCATATTATCAGCCGGTTCTGGTCGGATGATTTTTCACAGAGTTATGGCCCTTTGAAATTTTCCATTGTACATATAGTGCAATTCTTGTCCGAGCTATTTCTCAGCAACTTATTACGGGAATTCAATGAAACTTTATGGGAAGCTTCACTACCAACAGGAGATGTGCATATTATCAGCCGGTTATGGTCGGATGATTTTTCACAGAGTTATGGCCCTTTGAAATTTTCCATTGTACATATAGTGCAATTCTTGTCCGAGCTATTTCTCAGCAACTTATTACGGGAATTCAATGAAACTTTATGGGAAGCTTCACTACCAACAGGAGATGTGCATATTATCAGCCGGTTATGGTCGGATGATTTTTCACAGAGTTATGGCCCTTTGAAATTTTCCATTGTACATATAGTGCAATTCTTGTCCGAGCTATTTCTCAGCAACTTATTACGGGAATTCAATGAAACTTTATGGGAAGCTTCACTACCAACAGGAGATGTGCATATTATCAGCCGGTTATGGTCGGATGATTTTTCACAGAGTTATGGCCCTTTGAAATTTTCCATTGTACATATAGTGCAATTCTTGTCCGAGCTATTTCTCAGCAACTTATTACGGGAATTCAATGAAACTTTATGGGAAGCTTCACTACCAACAGGAGATGTGCATATTATCAGCCGGTTATGGTCGGATGATTTTTCACAGAGTTATGGCCCTTTGAAATTTTCCATTGTACATATAGTGCAATTCTTGTCCGAGCTATTTCTCAGCAACTTATTACGGGAATTCAATGAAACTTTATGGGAAGCTTCACTACCAACAGGAGATGTGCATATTATCAGCTGGTTATGGTCGGATGATTTTTCACAGAGTTATGGCCCTTTGAAATTTTCTATAAACTGTACATATAGTGCAATTCTTGTCCGGGCTATTTCTCCCCAACTACTGACTGGAATTCAATGAAGCTTCATGAGAAGCTTAACTTCCTTGAGGAGATGCGCATGTTATTAGTGGGTTCTGGTTAGATGATTTATTTAGAGAGTTATGCAATATTGTAACAAAAAAAAACTTTGGGGAGCATCACCCGTTTCGGACAGTTTCTTGTTACGTTATTGTTGTGAGGCACATATTGTTGTGACAATGTATGGATTTGTTGTTAATGTACTATAACTCAAAAGTATATAGATATGAAATATTTTGTCCAGAGCATAATTCAAGGACTTATTAGTGAGCAAGGTGCGTTTTATGACAAAAATGCCAATATTTCTTATAAGCTTTGTAGCGTAAGTTGACCTCTCTGATTGTCAGAGTCTGGTTGGACATTGCCCAAAATGACCCAATCCTTAAGGTCACAATGATTCCATGATGTGATTTGTAGAAAAGCAATTGATTGATATGTTATAACAATGTAGAAAATAAACTTATAAACATGTAATAATGCTTAGGGAAATTAATAATTTCCCTTTTGTTGTAAAATTTTCTCGTCAGCAGTGCCCCATCATTTTTCCCCCCAAAGTTGAAAAATACTCTGTCTTCCTAGTGGGCAGTTTTACCGCTGATTGATAACGCTACAAGTGCCAGCTACCACTATGAGCTGACAGTGTACACAGGAAGCCGTCCTGGTGCCGGTACCCAGTTCAATGTCAGCTTCGTTCTGGTTGGTGACCATGGAAACACAGGGGTCAGGCTGCTGAGAGATGAGAAAGGACTAAAGGTGCAGGCCCTTTAATAATAAGAATGGAAACAAGAAATTATATATTATATAAGTATTCTTTTAAATGTAGGATTACTACACTTGTCCATTTAAAGAACATGCATTCGGTGATAAAGAAGAAATAATTGACATTACTTTTATTAAACAAATCTGTATGAGTCTCTACAAGACTGCACATAAAAATGTGTGTCATATATAGACGTATAGTTACATCTTCATAATTTACAGCCATTTGTCCGAGGGTCGATCAACAAGTACCTGCTAGTTGTAGTTTGTCCCCTGGGCCATCTCTCACATCTCCGTGTCTGGCTTGATAGCTCGGGGGTTGGAAAACACCAGAGCTGGTACCTTACCAAAATTGTGTGTCAGGAACTGTTTGGCAAAGAAAATGTGTAAGTATTGGTTTATTGTCTAGAAGCATTGCACATGACTGTTCCAATATTTCAGTTTGTAGTTTTGCATGTATTAAAGTGTCAACTAGCCAAATTTCATTAGACATCATTATTTTTAATAAATGTTGTAGTTTTTTGTCAAATATTTAAATTTTATACATTTCAATGTATATTCATGGTTGACTACTATATGTGTAGTGTGTGAAGTCAAAAATGAACTGCATTATAAGAAAATGGGTCTTATGCTATATTTGGCCAACGAAGCTCCAAACCAGCCTGCACATTTGTGCAGTTTGGTCAGGAGCTACCTTTTCCGCTCATGAGACCACGAAACCTTGTGTGACTTTATAGTGGGCAGGGTAGGTTCTGACCAGACTGCACAAATGGCAGAAGACCCATTTTTGTATGACACTGATTCTACCTCAAAATAATGATGTATAATTCCTTATGTTACTGATGCTTCTGTTTCAGGTATGTATTTCCGTGCAAACGCTGGCTCCCTGCGGGGAAAGAGGATCACCTCTTACCAGTTGCTGCCCATGAAGACTTGACCACATTTGGCAACATTTTCTTCTCTGATACTAGAAAACGTCTGACAGATTCTCATTTGTGGATCTCTGTGTTGTCTCGATCCACCAAGAGCAACTTCACACAAGTGCAACGAGTCTCATGCATCTTCTCTCTCTTGATGATGTCCATGTTAGTTAGCGCGATGTTTCATCAGGTAGCCGATGTGGCTACAAATGCTCAAGGATATACACTTGGTCCGTTGAAGTTTACATTACATGAAGTATACATCAGTATTGTATCCAGTGTACTAGTTTTTCCAGTAAGTTTACTGACTGATCAGCTGTTTAGGCGAAGTAAAGTTGGAATTCATGTTAAAGATGACCTCAATTCTCCAAAACAACCATCCTCAGCATGGTCATTATTGTTTACGATGTTTAGAAATCTTTCGAGACTATGTGCATATAGATCTATGCAATTGACTACATTGTGCTCAACAATATATCAACATACTGAGATTGCTAAATATCACCAAAAAACAAAAATGTTAAATGAAGTAGAAAGCTCGTTTAAATATCAAAAAATGACAAATATATTGACTTCAAGTGATTCCTCTGTAAGCTCTCTGAAATTGAATGCACAATCTACAAATGAATCTGTGTCCAGAAATGATTCTTCATTTTCAAATCTTTCAAATGTACACACCAGTTCCGCCAATATAAGGAAGAGCAGTCCATCCCAAGGGAGGCTAATGCTGCCCCACTGGTGTGTGTACCTAGCCTGGGGCCTGGTGGTGCTCACATCAGCCCTCTCTGGGTCCCTCACATTGCTGCTCAGTCTGCAGTGGGGCAGAGAGAGGTCCCTGGCATGGCTCACATCAACACTGCTAGCTGTGCTCGAGTCCATCATGATCATGCAACCAATGAAGGTGAGTAGTACTTTAAATACTGTCTGAAACCACTTGAAGTCCCTTTGAAAATCAAATTAAAAATAAGACCTTTCTTACTAGATTCAAGTTTAAAAGGCTTCATTTCCAACCCTTAGATACTGATGAACAGCAAACAGCTTGAAACCTGAACAGACTGCGAGTTACTCACGGGCTGTTCTGGTTTTATTCTGTTTGCATATAGCCATTTTAACTTTGATTCTCAGCAGGAAAGGGTGAAGATTTTTTTCTCATAATTTTGTATACATGTTTATACAGGATGTAAATACACTTGGATTTTTCCAAAAATCTACTGCATAGATCTTCTTTAAATATTAATCACTGCGTCTTTAGAGGACCCATACTGCATGTTGGCGGTACTGCTTTTGACTATTGGAAAATAAAATACTTGGAATCTTTTTCTTTCTCATATTTTATGGAACCACTGAAAGGGTTAATATGCAATGAACTTAAAATTGAATTCACGAGAAGTTGATTAAACAAAAAAGTTAATATCTACTACAGATCCTCTTAGTGGCCTTGTTTGTGGCAGCGGTACAGACAAGATCAGATGAGAGGGGAGAGTGTACGGGTCGCGACCTTCCCCATACTGGGAATGTAGGTAATGAGGCCACACCCAGTAAGAGTATGTTTTTTTCTTTCTTGTAACCTATTATGTCTTATATTAAGACATATTTTGGTAGAAATGGCATCTGCTCACAAATAATTAATTTATTGTTACTTAGAACTGTTGCAGTATATAAAAAACATACAGTAAAACTTCTTTGACAAGAGGTAAAACCGTGATTACAGAAATACTTGAGTTATCCAACGTCTTGAGTTATCAAGACGATGGATAGATTCAGAGATATTATATTAATATTATATTAACAAATGACCACAACTTACAACAAATGACCACCATAACGTGTAATACCTGCCCCCTTGCTTCAAAGGTCAAGGTCACACTTAAAGGTGGAAGACTAAAAACGGACATAAAACATACTGTAACATTGTCAAGCATGAAGAAATTAAAAAAATGTTAACCACAAATGCTTAACTGTAGAGGCGGTGTGTCATTTATGAAAACCGTTTCCCAAGCTTTAAATTAGAGATCAAATGTCAGATTGGTTATTCAGATTGTGCAGTCTGTAACTTCATCATCCATCATGCAATTTAAAAATAACTTGCCACAAAGAAATAACTTACCACAAAGAAATAACTTACCAAGAAATAACTTACCACAAAGAATCACCATGTGCAGATGGCTTGTCACCTTTACGACCTGTCTCTAAGCTAAAAAGTCAAGGTTAAACTTAGTGGTCAAATGCCCAATTTGGGAATAAAACAGTTTGTCTGGACTGTAAATTAATCTTGTTCACCATATGAAAACAACTTTCCACACCCTGTGCCCCATAGGCCAATGTCAAGGTCACACTAAAGGTCAAATATTTTCATGGTTGTTAATAATTACAAGCTTTATTGACAATATAATTGATATGTTGCAGAATGACATCTAGCTTGTTTTATAAATATCATGACAACGCAACATTGTTGTATTTGATTTCATTGTAAATGTGTCAGACAAATTGTAGATATGACTTTCAAACGGAACAAACCACCTCAAAAAAATCATTTAAACGAGCATTGATATTTTTACAGTAGGAGAGACAAGCCTAGGTGAGAACCTCCTGCATCATAAGAAGCTTGCAGAATTGAGAAGCAGGGGTGGACATGACCTGAGGATGTTAGGTGTCATCCTGGAGATTGCATTCTGCGTGATGTTCCTGATAATCCTAATCCTTATTGCCAACCATTACAGGGACAATAACTCTTACAGGACAAAAGAAAACATTTTAAATGTCCTCTCACCAAGAAACAACCTCTCTAAGGTAAAAAAGAAATAGATACATGTTGTTGGTTGAAAAACTATAATTTTAAACAAAATTATTACGAATTAAACGGGACTTGCCAGAAAACTTTAATTAATGTTGGCTCAGAGTAAATATTCTTCCAAGATTACCATATATTGTGCTTGTATGAGTCTAAAATGGTAAGGTTTGACTAACCCATTATTTCATGTAATGCATGTTTGATGCTTTTATTCAATTTCTAAATTAGTAGTTAGATTTAATGAAATATACATAAAAATACCACAGTGTTGTCTATTGCTCTGATATGCAGCTGCAATATATATAGGATCTGACATGAGTTGTCATATCATACCATATTTTATTGAACGAGTTCAGGAATTTTGTTAGTAAGCGAGCCTTTGGCGAGCTTACTAACGAAATTCCTGGACGAGTTTAATAAAATATGGTATGATATGACAACGAGTGTTAGATATTTTTTATCATATGCTTTTAAACTAAATAAAATACATATTCATTGATGAAACAAATGCTGATAGATCTAAAAGTATTTTACTATCGTGACGTCATTTCATGTTGACAAAAACGTCATTTCACCAAAATAAAGCCATGCGATTGGTTAGTTATTGATTCTGTAGCCAATGAAAACGCTTACAAATGTTGTATTACACATATGTAATATAAAAAAATACGTAATGTCTGTATTACATTGAAAACAAGGTATAGAATGTGATAAAAAATATGTTTTGAATGCTCAATACAAATCTATAATTGTGAGTATTCACTGTGTTAAAGGGTGTTCAAGCTGTTCAGTACTTTCTCTATTATTTCAAATCCAAAATGTACCTGAAAAAAATACTTTATACAAATTCTGAGTTCGAATTACAAGAGTTCGAAATAAGGATGTTCAGATATACCATTCAATTTGAATAAATGTTTTCATCTAGACATAACAGTTATGCAGTAGCATATCTCAAATAAAATACATAAAAAAATAATGTAATTTTTCACAAAATGGTATATTTTTGGTATTTTATTTGGCTTTATAATATACTAGAATTTTATGTAAAAACAAAATGCAACCTTATACATGTAATGTTTGACATAGTATACAGGCGAAACCCAATGCCTCCAACTCCCCGGGACTGACAGCAAAAGTTCGAGCCATTCGGAATCAGAGCTTACCGATTTCTTATATAATTATGTTTACTTAAATGAATGTGCAATACTGAATACACTGAATTCATATGAGCCTCGCTCTGGGAAACTAGGTTGAACAAATATGTGAAAAGTGTCGTCCCATTTAAGCCTGTGCAGTCTGTACAGTCTTATCAGGGACAACACTTTCCGCCTTAACTGGATTTTTTACTGAGAAGAGACTTCCTTTAAAAGACAAATACCATAAAAGCAGAAAGTGTCATCTGTCATTATCCTGTGCGCACTGCAGAAGATCAACTGGGACACACATGCATTAAGCCCCGTTTTCCCAGAGCGTGGCTCGTATTAATTAATATTGCAATGTGCATTGTAGATATGTAGCATCCCTGGTATCTGGTTATGGCTAAACACGCAGGTGATACCTGCCCTGTACCTGGAGAAGGACTGGAACAACAGGCCCCTCCCCAAGAATGGTACGGGATTCATAGCAACACAGGCAGCCTACAGGGTGGGGCCAGTCAGGCTGAGGCAGCAAAGAGTCACACCTGGTAAGAGTCTACTAGATTTACGTGAATTATGTATCAAA
This sequence comes from Dreissena rostriformis, assembly GCA_007657795.1. Lineage (NCBI taxonomy): Eukaryota > Metazoa > Mollusca > Bivalvia > Myida > Dreissenidae > Dreissena > Dreissena rostriformis. The sequence goes on along the minus strand of VMBQ01000887.1, from coordinate 209,714 downwards.
TGCAGTAACAAAATGAGCCGCGCTCTCGGAAAACAGGGTTAAATGCGTAAAGTGTCGTCCCACAGGCTCAAATATTCTTTTCGCAAACCCAAATGCTCTGAGGTTTCATATTTAGTATGTCACATTCTTTACAGGTCCTCTGCAAAAACTGTTAAAATAATGCTCCTGGGGTTTAAACTGTCAAAGCTGTGGGGTTCGCATGGTTTTAAGACTTTTAAAGCAAAATGACTTTAAAGTTCTGAGAAACTGCAAGGTGCAGAGTTGCCATACTTGATATGTAACAGTGGTCATCTACAAAGAACTTGCAAATCGCAAATAGGGTCAAATCTGGCCATGCCCTTGGAGTCTCACAATTTTTATAGTCTTAAATAGAAAAATTACTAGTACAAATCTTATACATTTTTAATGCAGAGAAGTTTCCTATTTGATCTTTTCAAAATGAAGTGATCCTCTAAAAAGATTGTTCCAATTCACAAATAACCACACCTGGGATGTGCATGTTCCTATTACACTACAATTTCTCATGCGGGTATTCATGGACTCTGAAGGCCCATTTGTCGAATATGAGCCTCACTCTGTGAAAAGGGGGCTTAATGGATGTGCGTAAAGTGTTGTCCCAGATTAGCCTGTGCAGTTCGCTTAAACTGGATTTTTGCTAAGAAGAGACTTTTTTAATAATCATGAAAGCGGAAAATGTTGTCCCTGTTTAGCCTGTATGGACTGCACAGGCTAATCTGGAATGACACTTTACGCACATGCATTAAACCCCCTTTTCACAGAGCGAGGCTCATATGTACTTCAGATGTGTGTAAGCGTGCAGGCCAAGTAGTGCGGTACGTCACCCGATGCAGCTTTGACTGGTTCCAGGGTCATGATGACACAGGGGGCTATCAGGAAGGCTGGGTAGTTGCCAGGGGTAACCAGTCTAAGAATACAACCAGTCACAGCTCCTGGATGTACCAATCGTTCATGGACCTGGATGGAATACCCTACCTAGGAGAGGTTTGCTTTATAATGTTCTAAATACTTATTTTATGTTGTTGTACTTCACACATTGCTTACTGACCTATATGTAAACAGCACTATTGTAAGACATATGTATGCAGCATTTAGATAGTATGTGAACAAATTTCATTTTGTTTGTGTGTATATACTTACAAAGTCATTAGAGCAGGTTTTTTAGTGGTGCGTAAGTGTAAGTGGACAGTCATTTTTTGTTGCTTACACAATTTATTCTGAGTGCACCATTTAGAAGTTGCGTAATCAAATTTCATTTTGTAAGTGTATATGTATACAGGTATGTTGATGGACGCATTTGATTTTTGTTAACAAAATACCATAATAAGTATTCATTGATGATCATAACTGAAAAATAAAAAATGAATTCATTCAAATCATTATTCACTTTCAGCTCAGTGTGTACAATGGTGGCGGCTATGTGACTGATCTGATTGGTTCACCAGGTAATGTGACCCAGATGACAACCCAGCTTGAACGCCACAACTGGATCGATATTCACACACGGCTGCTCACAGTGGAGTTCACGGTGTACAACCCGAACACAAACCTGTTCACAACCGTCCAAATAGCTTTTGAATTGCCCTCCACAGGTCTTGTTGTGACCCGGTCCCAGATCTTCACTTTTTGTTTGTTTCCCTACCGTGGAGGCTATGGAAGATTCATGATGCTGTGTGAGTTAGCCGCCCTTGGCTGCGTGCTGTATTATATTGGTTTGGAGGTGACACAGCTACGTAGAGATGGCAGACAACATTTTCATAGGTTCTGGAACTGCTTTCAGTTCCTAACGTTGCTTGGGTCAGTGGCATGTGTAGTCATGTACGTGGTGCGGCATGCGTTGACATCTTCTGCCCTGGGGAAATTAAAACAACTGAAAGGTAGCTATAATTGAAAAAACTATACATATTCACAGTCACATTCTCTTCTACTTTTACTTTGTTATAAAGTATAGTAGTCTGTTGAGCAGTATTATGTTGTTTTTTTATTATGTCACAGTGATGATATTTTTTAGAAACCTGTTACCAAACTGAATAACCATGTTAAGAGAAAAACTTTAGTTGTTTACAGTCTGTTTAAAATTGGAAAATCTTCAGTTTTGGCTGAAATTTTAGAATATGGTTAAGCAACAAGTAAATGTTTTGATTTTTAGCTCACCGGAGCATGAAGTGTTCTTTGTGAGATATTGTGGTCAGTCCATTTGTGGTGTCTGTCACTGCAGGTCGTGAGTTGTCAACTTTAAGTTGGCCCTTTTTGAATCAGGGTCAAGTTTGGTAAAAAACAACTACAATGTAGGTCACCAGGTCAAGTCTTTGACAATTGGTGTAAATTGAACTCATGTGAGCCCTTCAGAGCCATCATGACCCTCTTGAATGTCATTTAAATAATAACCTAAAATAATGTTTTTTAATGTTGACTATTCCAGAGTATTTACTGTTGTAATTTTCTTTTTCAGGTCAGTTTTACAACTTCCAGCGTTTTGCTGTATTAGATGAGATGTTTCAGACTCTGCTGGCCTTCATTATATTTTCCACCGTTGTGAAACTCATCCACGTTCTACGCTTCAACAGAAGAATGTCCATGTTGTCGAAAACCCTTAAACTGTCCGCTCGCGAACTATCCACGTTTTCCTTCTTGTTTGCCGTCGTCATTGTTGCCTTCGTATCTAGTGGACATTTCCTGTTTGGAGCCAAAGTTGTGGGTTTCAGGAGCTTCATGAAAGGCTGTGCGACCATGCTATCCTTCTTGCTGGGCAGCATTGACTTTCAGTCGATAGTCAGCAGTCAGCAAATACTTGGGCCAGTGTACGTCTTTGTATTTTTCTCCTTTGTGTTGTTCATTTTGATGAACACATTTGTGACGATATTGAACGAAGCCTTTGCTGCGGTGCATAAGGATGTAGTGTCTGAGAAGAATGAGTTTGAGAATATAGAGTATGTGTGGCGCCGCTTGAAGATGTGGCTCCGAGTAGACTTGCATAGGATGTTTGGAATGTTGAAACAGAGATTCTGGAAAAGTAAGTACTCCATCTGATGATTACAAGTGGTAACTGATATAAGTAAGCCTTGCTCTGGAAAATTGGTTTGTAATGCATGTGCGTGAAGTGTTGTCCCATATTAGCCTTTGCAGTCCACACAGGCTAATCATGGATGGTACTTTTTGCTATATGGTATTTTTATGCCCCATTTAAAAAAAGGGGGGTATATTGTTTTTGGCCTGTCTGTCTGTCTGTTTGTCCTTCTGTTCCAAAACTTTAAACTTGCTCATAAAATGAAAACTCTTGGGTCTATGTTCTTTAAACTTCACATGTGCATGCATCTGATTGACATCTACAATCAAACATGGTTTGAGGTCACTTGGTCAAAGGTCAAGGTAACTGTGACCTTTACATTCAAAATATAACCTTGTTTCGAAAATAGCTGCCATGCGGCTTTAAAACACAGTAGGGGGCATTGTGTTTCACAAACACAGCTCTTGTTTGTTTAAGGAAGTCTGTTCTTAGTGAAAATCCAATTTAGGCGAAAAGTGTCGTTGCTGCAAACGGACAGGCTAATATGGGACGACACTTTACGCACATGCATTTAGCCTCATTTTCCTAGAGCAAGGCTCAAATGATTATAATGCATATTTTGAATGACCAACATTTGAAATACTTAAAATAGATCAATACAATATTTTGTCATATATTAACAATCAGTTGTTCATATTACTAAAGTTGTCCGAGCGCAAGTGAAATTTTTACTGTATTAACTATAAAATTAATTTTACGATTTTTCTATCCTGGTTTATGCGCTTAGCAGGTATACGCATATGTATGAAAAGGTTGCATTTGTAAAAATAATCTTTTATAACAATTGCTCCAGTACTAATTTTGTGATTATTTCACCTGTTAATTATGTCATTTCTAGTTATGTACCAGTATTTATTTATCATCTCAAGTTTGTCATTGTGAATATCAGGCTGTAGGTTAATGTTACAAAATATGTTTAAATTGGCTGTTCCTTTTGCGCTCATCACTGAAAATAATTATTCTCATAAAGCAGTTAATTTGGTTCTTCAATTTCTGATGAAATAAGAAAAACATGTACATCAGGGATAGAAATAATCAATTGGCCGTTAGCCCAGGGGTAGTAGATTTAGGTCCTGGCATCTCAATTAACTTAAAAAAAAGCTTGAAACAGTTTTCACACATTTATTTTTTTTAAACGCGAAGATATAGGCTCATAAAAGAGCATAATCCATTGAGTAATTACAGAATTGAATAATATTGTCTTATTTTATTTTGTTAAAAAATTGTATAAGTTATTAGGTACTTATGATGTGTACTTGATTCTGGGCTATTTACTCAATTTCCAGGCTACCAGAGAACTAGAGATAATTGAGAAACCTACTATAAAAAGTTAGTTTCTGTCCATGTACATTCATTTTTTTTTAACTTTTCAGAAAGCAAAAGAAAGACAAGGGCCAGCTGTACCCGACAGCACACATTGACTGACTTGGATGATCGGCTGGACCGTCTGCTGTGTATCCTTGACAACCAGTCAAGGTTTGGGTTGTCTTAGTGATACAAGAGCAGAAGAACAGACAGGCACTGTGAGGATGGACATATTGGAGCACAGGAAACTGAGACAATGGGTATTGTACAATAAAGCCTAGAAGGTTGATATCAGCTAAACTGGATCGAAAATAAGTATACTTGTGAATTCCATTTTAGAAAAAAAGTTGTCTATCTTTATCTATGCATTAGTGTTTGGAATCAATTATAAATAGATATACATGTAATTAAATATAGTTGATTGTTTGACTTAACTCTCTTATTTTGACTGTCAGGATTTGTTAGAAATTTTGTTTCGTTATACATTGTTTTTTGTACAAAAAACTGATTTGTCAGAAGTATTTGGTTTGTTGCAAGTTGTTACAAAAAAAGTGATCTTCCAAGTAAAACTGTTCACAGACACACTATCCATATACTTCCATATTTTTTGTACTATATATGAAATCTGTATATTTGCCATTAACAATTTCCTATATGCATGATATGCGGTTTGTCCGTCCTTCCGTCTCACTTTCTTGTCCAGACTTGTGCCAATAAACTACTGGCTGAAATTTGACTAAACATTGTGAGTTACAGAGATCACATGTGCATATTACAAGGACATTTTGCTTCTTTGGCTCGTCTCTTCTGAAATATATGAAAGATGCACAATTCTTGACTTGATTGTCCGAGATGTTTCTCAGCAACTATGGGCTTGTGTTCAACAAAACATGAACTCTTTACCGCTCAGATACTTATTGTAAATGTTTTAAGTTCCTTAGAAAATCAACTTTAAGACCTTTCTTAATCAATTCAAATTGTAATGACTTTGTTTCCAAACCTAAAGTACTCGAAGGCTGTTCTGGTTTTATGCTGGTTGCATATAGCAATTTTCACTTTGCTTTTGAGCGGGAAAGGATAAAAGAGATGCTTTGCAAAAGTACTGGCATCTTGTCTGTATGACATTCAATATTACTTGACGGACATTTAAATTAATAGGATTCTTAGCTATTTTTCAGTAAGTATCCATCATTTTCATCTACCAACGCATATTGTGGGGCTTCCAAAAGTTTTGTTGATATATGTTATACCTGTCTGTTTTAACCATGTTAAGTTTGATGTGAATCACCCTGTAAGTGCCTTAAAACAGATTATATATCATTTCTAGATGTGTTGTTGTTTCATGTTAAGTGTTTACAAATGCCATTACTATAATAAGGAGATTGTGATAAATAAAGATATAATTGATATTTATATTTGATCACATAATCCCATAAAGAGGTTATTATTTAAAATAAAGATATATGCGATAGGACAAAAAAAATCATCGGCGTCAGTCTTATACAGTTTCTTTGAATGTATATTTAAGTACATGCGGGTAGAACCATCCTTTCGAGGATTTCTTGAACCCCCTTACTGCATATAGATAGTAATGTTGCTTTAAGGGGTATATTCATCTTTTTCAAACACTAAGCATTAATTGTACTGTTCATTGTATCTCCACAGGGAGGGTTGTATATAAGAGGCACTCTTTTTGTCGATTTGTCCAAATAAACAAAAAAAGTTTGTGGTGTGCTTTGAAATTTCTCAAGCAATTAAATTTAAATAATGTCATCTTTTTGAAATGCAGATATGAAAGACACTTCATCCTCAGTAGCCCAAACATTCCTGAGTTTTTTGTCCTTGAACATAGCAGACAGATGTGTTGGGTTATAAGTCATATTTGCCAAAAATCACAGGTGTGAATAGCTTATCTTTACATTGACAAGTGACTTCTCAATAAAATGACATCACACCATGAGTTGTAATGATTTGATGAATCAGTGAGTTGCGCTAATATGACATTCAAAATATCACACATGACTCGATAGCTTCAAGTACTTGGCTTCAAGTAACTTAAAGCCTAGAACCAAGATCTTGACACAGTAACGAATAACAAGTTTTAAGTATAGTTTGTTTTATTAGATAAATAATGATCACATGATAGGGACTAAGATATAATATTGTAACTGAAGCATCACTCTGTGAAAAGGGGGTATAATGCATGTGTGTAAAGTGTCGTCCCAGATTAGCCTGTGCAATCCGCACAGGCTAATTAGGGACGACACTTTCCGCCTTAACTGGATTTTTGCTAAGAAGAGACTTTCTTTAAACAAAAAATATAATAAAAGCGGAAAGTGTCGTCCTGGTAAACCTGTTCGGACTGCACAGGCTAATCTGGGAGGACACTTTACGCACACGCATTAAAACCCCTTTTCACAGAGCGAGGCTCATATAATATTGAAGCGAGTGGCGTCCAGATGTGTTGCCACCACAGGGCAATGCTCTGTACACAGTCTCTACAACAACACAACTGTACAGAAACATGTCAAATGTACATTAAATAAAGAAATACACCTTTTTGGACAAAGCATTAAGAGTCATGTGTAGAGTTGAAAATGTTGGTACATTTGTTTGAACAATTCTGCACATACCTTAGTATACTGAACACTATAATTATCTATTTTTGACTTGTTTGGCAATGCAATAAAACAAATGTAAAGATAGATTTGTATCAAATGACATTTAACACGAACACAATTTTATATATTCATAAGTTTGTCATTAAAAATTGTTTATAATGGTTACTAACAATTATTTAAATTAAATAAAATTGAATGTGTTCATAGGACACCTGCTGTCTAGACATGCTTGAGTTCACACTGCCATGAAGGCATGTTTGCAATGTCAAATACACTGACATGGAACTGAGTCTTTACCAAACATTACACAACAACTAATTTGAAAGTAAGAACCGATTAAAATACATGTGCAAGTATAATTTGAACAAAAATCATCTGATATTCAAAGAGTCACTTAACCATGTTCAGATCTCAGCAACCATTGTACTCCGGCTGTATTGTCAAGACAACCGTTATAATGATTACACAAAGTTCTAACTTATGTTTTCTATTTCTTTTGTGCTTTCCTTTTCGAACTTGACTAAACAACTATCACTGTAAACAAAAGTTAATTAAGGACGTCATGTCATTTTTCTCTTTTAATTTCATACCCTTTCCATAATTCAGACTCAAGAGTCATCACTTTGTTTTATAAGAAGAAAAGAAGAAAGCTTTTCTGTGCATTAACCCTTTGCATGCGGGTAAATTTGTCGTCTGCTAAAATGTCGCCTGCTGAATTTCTAAAATTAGCATTTTCTTCATTTTTTTTTCAAAGAATACTATCAAAATAGCAATCAGTTTGGATCCTGATGAGACGCCACGTTCTGTGGCGTCTCATCTGTATCCAAACTGTTTGCAAAGGCCTTCAAAATTCGGTTCCAGCACTGAAGGAGTTAACAAAGAAAGCAAGAGTGAAACACTTAGAACTGCATAAGAATTATGACTAAAGTCTGAGAAGAGTGAGCAAGGAGACATAGATTTGAGCGTTTAACAGTATAATACAAGATAGTCTTATCAAATGAATATTTAGCATAACATCCATATTGTACGACATTAATATTTTTGTTCATGAAAAAAGTTTGAAACTGTTTCCAATTAATGACACTGTGATCACATTTGTGTCGTGTTCTGAGAAAACTGGGCAATATGATGTGCGTAAATTGTCATCCCAGATTAGCCTGTGCAGTTCGCACAGGCTAATCAGGGACGACAATTTCCGCTTTTATGGAATTTTTCGTTTAAATAATGTCTCTTCTTAGCGAAAATCCAGTTTAGGCGGAAAGTGTCATCCCTGATTAGCCTGTGCAGACTGCACAGGCTTATCTGGGACGACACTTTACGCACATGCATTATGCCCAGTTTTCTCAGAACACGACACATATTTACAAAAGGTGTTTCATGAAGGACTGGCATTAAACACACATGCCTTATTGATAAACCAACAAATAAATCTGTGTTTTTTTTACACTGAAATTGCATCTGCTTCCATTGCACCCTTGAACCATAGAATGGATACTTGCGATAAAACAGTTTTGCTTCAAACAATAAACTGAATAATTGGTGTGTCATGGTAAGTTATTGATCAGCTGTGAAATGATGAACAAATGATTCGAAATGCTAAATTTTGGCTATGAAAAAAACTAGTTACACTAGATTTTTTTTTATCCAAGTTGATTTGTACCAAACAGTAAGCGGTTTAATTTTGAACAGTTATTTTGTAAAGTATTCATAGCATGACAAACATTTACAGATGATAAAAAAAAAATGTCAAACATGGGCAAAATATTTTAAGATTTTCATCAAGACCGAGATTTTACAGAAAAAAAAATCAGGAACTAAAGATGCCAATTGTGTTATATGAACAGAAAATAACGGCTCTCCATGCCGAGTTATTAATCAATCATAAATGGATACAGAGAGTCATGCAGGATTGACAGAGTAAAACTGAAGACTAAAGAAAGAATACATAACAAGTCACAACCAGAATATTGGTATACAAAAATCAGAATTGCTAAACAGGATTGAGTGTTCTTTATGCAATTGCGGAGAAATGGTGTTTGCTGCCCTATATTTAACAGAAAAAGATCTCCAAGATGACATAGTGATATTGAAACTTTGTTCTGAACATAGGAGATATGTCAGTATTATTAATGAAATATTTATGTAGATTGCAAAACTTCGGCACTGAAATGTTTACTGGTCATATCGTACAACAAAACAGGGAAAAATTAATGGCAAACACAATTTTCGGGAACAAAATATGATAAAGCTGTATGACAGAAAATGGGTATTTAAGGAACCTTGCACTGGGAAAAAGGGGCTTAATACATGTGCGTAAAGTGCCGTAACAAATTATCCTGTGCAGTCCGCATAGGCTGATAAAGGACGACACTTTTCAATTTTATAGAATTTTTCGTTTAAAGGAAGTCTTCTAAATGAAAAATCTAGTCTTTTTCCCAGAGCAATGGTTAAAGAATCTTTCAAATATAACTAGCGGCCAGCCTCGAGCAATATTAACAACTGTGACCATTTAAACTGTTTGAGTTTTTGCATTTAGACTGTAAATAAAAAGACAATAGCAATTGGGAAGTACTTTCTTAGTCATTACGCATCAACAAAATGATACTAACAGGATACATGATGTCAAGACTATATACAAATTCTACTGACATTGACCAATATCGGATACAATGTCTTGTTACTATAAACAAAACTTCTGTACAGAGAATCATACAATAACATAAATAACAATGAAAACATATACAAAAATGTTGTACTTTCTTTCAGAAAAAATAAATGAATAAATATATCAATCAATGGTAATTAATTGCTGCATGTATAATAATAAATGACCAAAAAACAATGAAAATGATGCTTTAATGGAAGTATGAACATTGCAGGTATGTTAGTATTGCGTCAGAAACTCGATCTTTTAGTGGATATTTTAACAAACTGCTGCATTCACTGAACAAGATTAAAACCTGCGACTATTTGGAACAAGACACCTTGCAGTTTTACATGCTTAATTGTTTTTATGTAAAGTTGAAAAATACCCTTGGTTTTAAGTGTCATGCATTCAAAGATGCTGACATTTGTATATTGCTGTAAGTTATGTGGTATTGCAAACATATTTAGATAATTGCTAATATCAAAATAACAAACAATTGTTGTTACCAAAAGTTTTCTTTTTTTGTTTAGTTGTTAAAAGATAAGTTTAAGTCTTAAAATTTGACACATTTAACCAATCCTGTTTTTCCCCACTGATATTTTACCCATAGAGATATTACCCTTCCGTTTAGATGTGCCCAACCAATAATCCCTTATTAGAGCAAACAGCTTAAAACAAAGTCACGATTACTTTCACAAACGTTTTTGGTCTATAAAGTATCAACATTTTCAACATTTACTAGTAAACTATAGGAGTTTAACAGTCTTTGATGTTTACCTTCATTTCACTAATAACACTGATTTCCTCGTTTTTATATTGCAAATTCATGAATATTGCTAAAAATATATAACATGCAATGCAAAAATACATCTCGGTAACAAAGTACTTTGACACATTTAACACATAAATATAACAAATGCTACTTTTCTTTTAGCAGACAATCATATACATGTAATAAATAACAAATAGTCATAAAGATTTATGGATCGCTGTCAAAAGCCATGCTAAATAATAATGATGATGCCTTGCAAGGGAACTATATACAAAACATGAATACATCTCAATATGTCGTCACGCCTTTAAATTTCATATATTAAGTTGAAACCTGCTGCCTATCAAAACATTTAGTTGAATATGAGAACAGTATGCTTTAACTTTTATGTTGAAACAAAATTCTATGTAAATAATAAAGGACTTAAAACTATCCAATATTCATTGGGATTTGACTTTTGACCATCCATGTCTTATTTCTAGTAAAAAGTTTGTTTTGTTGAACATGCGACTTAAGCATCTCTCTGAGTAAACGTCATGTACAAAGCTACAGGCATGAGTCAGCCGTTGTACCTGAACAATCAGACACACAGGCACAAACAAGCAAGAACATATTGGTCACAATACTGTCTAGGTGTTCAATAAATAACACTGAACCATGAAACAAATCACAAGAAGCACTGAAGTCTCACGTTTCCCCCACAGTTCAGCCCCACTCAGACCACAGACCCCACTGAGATCACTCTCCAATGTTGAGAAGTTTTGGCCATTTGCAAAACTTGCAAAGTTCCTTTCCGAGTCACAGTAAAATGTTCATATCTGATATCTATTGGTCTGAATGTTAATGTTTTAACCCTCCAACACATGTTTTGTAATACACAGCGTAGCAGCTAGCTTAGTAACACATCCCTGGATCCATTTGCAGCTTGTCACAGAGTAGCTGTACATGTATTTCATAACAAAAACAACACTGGCCTGTAGCACATATTTGATGCCATCTTGGCATTTGCATCTCCCTGACAACCATGTAACAACAAATAGCACTAAATATAGTTGTGTTTAAGTCACACTGTACCTCACCCCAGTCTGCCGTACAACCCATCCATTTTGCAGTCGATGCTAGATGGTAACTGTCCTCAATGGGACAGATTTGCACAACATTGTTTTCGTTCGTTTACAAGCTAACCATGAAAGCTTTCACATCGCAAGGATGTTTTTTGCTTTTCAACCATCGTCCCTGAACATTTCTTTCCCCTTCAACAAGCACATTTTGTTTTGATTCAAACCACGATGTGTACAGTTTCTCATAACTATGAGTCAAAAAGTGAGAGAATGTCCTCATTGGTGGTGGTGTTTGGTATGCTTGAACTGCTCTGATTGGTTGAACTGGAGTTGGGCGGAGTGTCGACATCATCCGTGGGCCCCAAGTATGGTAACAGTTCCAATGGATCTCCCCCGAGGGTGTCAAGCTGCAAAACAGTCACATTCTTTATCTTATGTAATCATGTATTTTATTCACACATTATGAAATCAATGAATACAAATTATACAGTTGAAGCATTTACAAAAGTTCACCTTGCCATAAAATACTGGACAGTTTGGTAGTTTTACAAGGATACTTTTGTAGTTAGTCTACAGAGAGATCAATTAGCATCATGTAAGAACCATGCTTCAAAATAAAAATGGAAAACATCCCAGACAAACAATATACGTTTGATGTTGCCATTTCTGTAACATTGACATATGCCTACTAAATGCAAACTTACATCAAATGTGGGCCCTGAGCCATCATCGTCAATTATGGCGGTGGGGTCAAAGTTAAGATCATCATGCACAGAGTTGGCTTGCTGGCTGTTGGGAGGTAAAGATTGCTGATTATTTAATGACATCTGTGACGACGGCATCCCATTGGTGGAGATATGATTACCCATGGACTGTGATTGGCTGGTATTTGCTGGGTTATGGTTATGCATGCCTGCTTGGTCGGAGTGACGGACGTGGGGGGAATTGTCGGGCGGAGAGAGGGGGTATTGACCTGGACCCGTTGAGCCCATCATGCCCACACCTTTGTTCATCATGTCACCACCATTGTTCAGATTCATGTTTGCCATGTTATTGTTCATAGGTGACATGGGAAGCATATTAAAGCTGCCATTGTGGGGGCTTGGCCCATTTTGTGGATAAGAGCCCGGTGTCCCTGGACCGCCGTTCTGGACGCCAAAACTTCCTGATGTAAAGGGAGGACCTGCAATAGTGTTCAGTATTAAACTTCATACATAAATCTACACCTTTTGGACTAATAGTTATATGGGCATTTACAATTAAACATTTCTAAAAGTAATCAATAAACATGTTTAAAAGTAAACAATTAAAAACACTATAATCAGAAGAAAACAAGGTGTCATCCGCATAATTATCAGGGAAAGCTATGAGCCCAACCAGGCTTAAGGGGAAGCTACAAATATACTTTACAAAATATGATTTTCCCATGAAGCAATTCAGTGGAGCCTTGCTCTGGGAAAACAGGGTTTAATGCATGTGCGTGAAGTGTCGTCCAAGATTAGCCTGTGCAGGCGACACTTTCTGCCTAAACTGGATTTTTGCTACAAGGAGACTTCCTTTAAACAAAAAATACGATAAAAGCGGAAAGTTTGGTCCTTGATTAGCCTGTGCGGACTGCGCAGTCTAACCTGGGACACTTTACGCACATGCATTAAGCTCTGTTTTCCCAGAGCAAGGTTTAGAGATAAAGAGAGTTGCATACTGTGCGGACCTGATGATGCGGCCATGCTGTTGTAGGGTGAGTGCTGTGGCCCCATGTCCCAGTTGTTCATGGTGGGCAGCTGCATGCTGGCTGGAGACATGGCCTTCATCCACCGTGCACATGAGTCAGCTGTAATAGCAACAATCACATCATGATTTAATTGTTTTAGCCCTTTACTATTCAAATACACACTTTGACGCATTTCTAGTCCTTTTGAAAATCAAATTAAAAATCTTCCTTACTAGATTCAAGTTTTAAAGGCTTCATTTATGCTGGCTGCATAAAGTCATTTTTATTTACTTCTGAACGGGAAAGGGTTAACAAACTCTTTAACTTAACTAATTACTTGACCCCCCCCCAAATCTCGTTTAACCAAAGACGCTATATCACCAAAGACTATGATCACAACTCTGCATACCACTAGCATCCTCCTCCTTGATACCAGTACTCTTCATCTGCACTGGTTTCCATGACGCCGTGGGGTCGATGGTCACCTCCTCAAACTCTGTGTTGTTCAGGTTGGTTAGGATGCCCCAGATGTACTGGTCTATCTCCAGGCCCTCCAGCAATGCAGGCTTACTGTGAACACAGACACCACCATCAGACGTGAACAATAGAGGGCAAGCAAGGTCACATACAAGGTCAAAGTCACACAGTGATTAATCCATTAAATCCAGGTCATGGTCACACAAGGTCATTGAGGCTTACTCATAACAGCATCAGAACAGTGAACAAAAGAGGGCAAGGTCACATGCAATTCCACGTTCACATTACGTCATATATTGACAGTTATAGTCACATAAGGTCTTTAAGGCTTAGGTCTCAGGTCTAACCACCACCGGTACACTCAGTAGGCACAGCCATGTGAGGGCATGCAATCAAGGTAATGGTCACATGAGGTCATCCATTAAGTATGCACTGACGTTCACATGACATCATTCATTGAAAGTAAATGTCACATGTTATTGATGGTTCCGACATATGTGTATAATGTTTTGTAAGTGATTGTGTTGCGAGGTTACTTTTACTAAAAACTTTATATTTTACCCTTATTCTTGGTGAACTCTCACAGATTTCAGTATCAATCTATTCAGTTTGTGTACTTACTTGCATACAGGGCACCTCCATTGGCCTCGTTCACAGTTCAGTTGCAGATAGGACTCAAGGTCAAAACACTGAAATTGTATCACAAATATGTAATTATTAAAAAAAAAAGAAAGTGTTTTGATTTTGCATTCGATGGAAAAATTTGGATTTTTTTTGCATAAACAAAAGGCAATAACTCTGAAGTGCCTGGCTGGTTATCGAACTTGGCCTCCATTATATTTCAACATTTACATAAAGTTTGGTCAAGATTCTATGAAAACAGTACGACTTAAGAGAGTGGAAGCAATGAAAGGGCCGCCTGCCCAACTGCCTGCCCGAGTTTTTCTTCTTCATTACACTAATAAACTTTTCTACAGAAATATGATGCACAGCAATTTTCCAAGGCACTATATTGCTACCTACCTGTATGTGTTTGCAGTCGTGCCCCCGTGCGGGCAGAGCGATGCGTCGGAACGTGATCGGACACTTGAGAGATATTTTGATTCCTGTCTGCTCCACCCCGTCTTCTGCACTAACAACCCCATTGTTAGAGACGGCATTCGTGAAGTTCCGCTTAACTGAAATATGAAGAACAGCAATGGACTGAAACTGAAAATACATTTTGTCAACAGTTACAACTAAGCAATTAACTATACATGTATAAAAACTAACTTAAAGCATAATTTTGTCAACTTTATAATGCCTTTACAAATTGTTATCCAAGCAACAACAATAAATGTATTTCTACAGTGACCTACTGCTAACTTGCCAATGAATTTGCGAGCTCAGAGATGATATTATCTTTTGCTTAAATCTCTCTAAGATCCTCCGAAGGTGGTGTAGACTTACTTTTAGTGATGCAGTGCTCCGCAGGAAGCAGGCGTTTGCGTAGTAAGCCTTGCAGAACAGAACGCACACTTGGTCGATGAACAAGTTGCAGCACAAACAAATGAGACTGAAAAACAGATAAAAAGAAATCTGACTGTAATGTTATGAGAGTGTTGTTCATTCGTTAATTGCTATGAAGTGCAATTAACAAAGAAGAGAAAGTAAGATGGTTAACGCAAAAGAAATGTTTCATTTGACTTAAAATAGACAAATAAGTCCTTTAATGATTGATTTATAAATAATTATTGCACAGTGAAATTCAACAGATTTGAAGCACATTTAAAGCAAATATACACATTAACAAATCAGACAGTGAAAATGACAAGAAGTTCTTATGGATACACATAATTAAAAAGAGTGTCTTAAACACTTACTTAGAAGTGGGTGAGTGAAATTTAACACCAAAGACAATCTAATGAGACTTAAAGTAAGTCCTTACACAACAGCATGCCGTGACAGTGATCTGTATGGTGTTTCTTCCGGGCCTGCAGACCTCCTTCAAATACAGGGGCCTGTGTGCAGTCTTGTGCTCTCCTCGCTCGATCTGCAGCGGAGTTGCATTCACGCTCACAGTCACAGAGGCGGGCCAGTTTGTGTTCATCTGTCGGTCCTCGTGATGAAAACACTTCAGCTGTAACTCCAGGTCAGATCTGCAGGGAAACAAAAGATAAATTTATGTCAAGGATGGGAAAAATTAGATATTAATGTAAGTGTTGTAGGAGTTTTTTGTTTCGATATTTATCAACTGTTCAAAACACAGCATTACAAGTACAAAGAACGGTTTTGTGCACCAACCAGCAGAATATAAAATGAACAATACTTTATAAGTATGGTTTAAAGTTGAGAATTTTGTAAATGTTTAAATCAGGTTTTAAAATATTCTAAACTATAGTTTAAAATTTACCAAATATTTTATTCGGTATTAATGCAAGCTTTCAGCCATGTATAAGTTATAAATGTTCAACTTTTGACCAAAATTAGTCTCCCTTGCTAATTATTCCATTTGAGTTAGCTCCCCTATTCCATTAGTTACACTGCCAATAGATAATCTTGCTGATGTCAAGTTTTATATTGCTTTGTCATTGTTAAATGTTAACACCGATAGGAGATGATATGATTCAGGAAGTTTTGTTCTTTACTTTCATATCGACAATTGTTTAAGCCCTTGACATCTTATTGAGTAAGACCTTTGTACATTATAATCTTCTCACTTGAGTCTTAAAAGTTTAATGTTTTTTTTTACAATTTGTTTAATTCATGTAATAAGAAATTAAAAATGGCACGTTCAGTTGTCCTTACACACATTATCCACTTAAAATATGTTTAATTCTTAAATAAAATCATTTCAGTGTGGAATGTAACCAATTAACATGATAAACTGAATACATGTTAAACAGTTATCCTCTTCTTATACTTTTAAATGAACAGCCAATGTATACACAAGTGTGCAAGTCATCTATGAGCCCCTCTCTGGGAAAACAAGGCTTTATGCCTGTGCGCCAAGTAATGTTCCAGATTAGCATGTGCAGTCCACATAGGCTAATCAGGGACAAAACTTGGTGCTTTATTGAATTTTTTGTTTAAAAAAATTCTCTTCTAAACAAACTCCAGTCTATGCGGAAAGTGTTGTCCCTGATTAGCCTGTTCAGCCTGCATAGGCTTATCTGGGAAAATACTTTATGCACTTGCATTAAGCCCCATTTTCCCAGATTGATGCTCATATCTGTTTCACAATTTTTTATGAAGCCTGCCTCCCCAGTGGCTATCACTGCCAACTCTCAATCTCCCACTATCATGTGTTACATTGGGGAATATTGTCTAGGTTACAGGTGGTTTACTGATAACAGGCTGTATAAAACATAATCATTCTCCTCCCAATCATCTTAACAACAGTTACTTAAGGTGAATCCCCACAATTACTATGACAGTCACGTTTATTGACTCATTAGAGGAGTTGAATTATACAACAAGATAGTATTGACTAACATAACCATAACTGTAAATTATGATATTATATGAAAATAATGTTCAAAGAATTCTACAAAGCAATGTGTGTGATAGTTATGGTCTGCAAATGACTTTGGCTCTCAAATTGACAGAACACATTTTTAAATGATATACTTTTGAGAGTAAAGTCATTATAATTTGTTTTAAATCTATGGACACAAAGTGAACCAATGCAAAAAAGTTTGATGAAATGCTGTTTACTCATTAATTTCCAATTTCCTGTAAATCCCATCACCAAGATTCCTCGTAGTCATGACAACCTACCTCCACATGAGTGTTTGGTAGACCGACTCTCGCAGATGGAAGACATGGTTGCTAACTGCGAGGTTGTGTTCCAGTCGAAACGGTGGCAACACTACACCATCTCGAACAGGGAACGTTAATCGAAGTTCATCGATTTCTGAAATACAACAAAGCAGTTAATTAGTTGGTTTCATTTCTTAAAATTATTCAGTTTAAGTAAAATTCTATAATTTAAATCGCAGTTCAAGGATTTCTGAAACACATCAAAGCAGCAGATTGGTAGTTTTCATTCCAAAAAAAATCAGTTTGTGTTAAATTCTAAAGGTTAAAAAGATTCCATAAATCTTGAATAAAACTATTCAGTAAAAGGATTGATGTTTACCTTTCTTAATGACTCCTGGCCCCATAATATTCGGTTTGACATCTGGTGGGTAGGGGACACTGTTGGGTGTCATGGGAGGGGTGGGGTTGCCAGGCAATGGAGAGTGCGGGTAGTTCATGTTGTTCATGTTGTTTATGTTGTTCATGTTGTTGGTAGGCTGAAATTAAGGCCAACATACTTTCATGTTTTAAAGTATTCATGAATCAAGCATGATTTTAGAATGGTACAATAAAAATGTATCATATCTCAAAGTCAGACATTTTTGTTGTTTAATCTAAAACTGAAAATCATGTGTAAAATCCTTACTGGACACCTGTCACAACCAATACCGGTAATCCATGGCCATGTTATTGTATCTTTTACTTCTGATCAATTGAACATATACACTGTTAATCTCTGTAACAGCTTAACAAAGCATCAAGTAGGAAATCAATTGGCCTCCATCAACAAATAAGCTCTGCATGTCTACTATAAATTATACACAGATGTTATATCACATTATCAAGAGGAGATATTCATGCATCTTATAAATGAGCCTCGCTTTGTGAAAAGGGGGTTTAATGCATGCGCTTTAAGAGTCGTCCCAGATTAGCCTGTGCAGTCCGCATAGGCTAATCAGGGATGACACATTCCGCTTAAATGATATTTTTCGTTTAAATAAAGTCTTTTCTAAGCAAAAATTCAATTTTGGAGGAAAGTATAGTCCCTGATTAACCTGTGCGGACTGCACAGGCTAATCTTGCACATCATTTTGCGCAATGCATTAAACCCCTTTTTCTCAGAGTGCGTCTCATATACCTAACTTGCTGAATTTTTCAGCCACATGCAGGTTAATTCTATGAGAAAAGAAAGTATTTCAAAAGTGGCCCTATGTGAAACTCAGGCTTTTATCGGTTAACAACTTTTATCTCCTATAGACAGAGAACTTGCTTGCAGCAAGGGTAATAGTAACCACAGCCAAAACTCACCTGAAAGGTGTTTTGTGAAGGATTTGTGTTGAAGTGGTTGTAAACCTGTCCATTCATGTTTGGGTTCATGCTGGGTCGTGTCTGGGGAAACTGGGCCTGGTTCATGTAGGGGTTCTGCCCACCGTTGGTGTAGGGGCCGTTGGGTCTCATTGGAACTGCCTGTGGGCCGGGGCCGTAAGTAGGGGATGGTAAGGGCTGCTGGCTGGGGTACTGGGGCTTACTGCCATACCCCTGGGAGTAGGGCACAGCTGCTGGGCCATACTGAAATATTTGATCACAGTGAAATACTCATACACAGCGAAATATACATCAGGATGTAGGGAAATATTCAGTGGGAAAATATTAATTAATACCCCTCATTCGTTCTCAAAAATACAAATAATCATCTAAAATTGCTTGAAAAGGATTCTATTTTCAAATTTTTCAAAACATTTTTAACAAGAAACCATCAGAGACACGTGATGCTCCCTTAAGTTGTTTTTTTTCNCACTTTTTTAAACCTAAATGCAAATTGTTTTTCCACATTTTTCGAAACCTAAACGCAAAGTGTGACAGAATTTCAGACGGACAGACAGATGGACAGTGCGATCACTATATGCCCAACTTCAGGGGCATAAAAATGACAAGCTTACGTGCAATAAATGCATTTTGGCTAAAAGATTAAAATATTTGCTATGTTTTTTATGTTTCAAATGACAACGTAGACTCTCTAGCATTAAAAGCACTATGAGCATACATGGAGCTGTTGTTCATAACTGGACCTGTTAGATGTCTTCAAATGAAATCTAAACACATAAATTATTCAAGAATTAATCACATTAAAACCAACATCAGTGTTTTGTTATCTGAATTGTATGCCAATTTACTAATGCATTTTCGGGAATGTGCAGAGACAAGTTTCCCCGCTCTCCAGAAAACTCTGTAAATTCATAAACCATTTGGCTGACAGATATTGGAAAAACAACCTTTTAGCAATTGTGAGGAAAAGCATTATTGACCTTTATTAACAAAACCCGTCCTATCCATATGTGGGATGCTCATTAACATAAGCTCATGGACAGAGATTGCTGTGTCAGATATGTCTGATTCTTACAGGGAATATCATGAGAAAGATACACACTATGAAACATATGAGCTGGTCTCTAGGAAAACTGGGCTTAATGCATGTGTGTGTATCATCCCAGTCCAGATAGGCTAATATTTTAGGATGAGACTTCATTACAACAAAAATTTCATAAAAACGGACTGCACGGGCTTATCTGAGACAATACTTAAACAAATGTACATTAAGCCCGATTTTACCAGGGACCAACTCATTCTTTGGTTCATATAAGGCTATTTTCGAAAGCATTACAAATGGTCGCATCCCAAGGAGTTAAAAACATCCCTGGATGAGCAAAAGAATGTTACCTCACACAAATTGAATGTTCGATGCTGCATAGTTTATTTTTATTTATTAGAAAACTATATTTCACCAATTTATTCCAGATCAAACACCAACCTGTGTGCCATTGGGTGGGTACTGGGCCATGGGTCGCTGGCCTGCCATGCCCTGCATTTTGTTCATCATCTGGGGAGGGTAGGGTGCGGACGCGGACCGTCGCTGGTACATGCCCATCATGTTGTTCTTCATAGGCCCAGGCCCTGGCGCAGGGGACCGCCCCATGACCATGGGGTTGGGATGCCGCTGGGGCATTGTCCCGTAGCCCTGGCTGTACTGGGGAGGCTGGATGCCTGGCATCATCTGAAACATTTACATGGATAATATTTACCTTACTCTGAGAAAACGGGGCTTAAAGAATGTGCGCAAAGTGTTGTCCCAGATTAGCCTGTGCAGACTGCACAGACTAATCTGGGACAACACTTTACGCTCTTATGATTTATTTTTTTTTAAGGAAGTCACTTCTTAGCAAAAATCTAGTTTAGGTGGAAAGTGTCGTCCCTGCACAGGCTCATCTGGGACAACACTTTACGCACATGCATTAAATACCTTTTTAGGGTTCATATGCATGCAGGTCAACAGAAAGTATCCACATATTGAGATTGGCTGTGTGGGGTTGCATTTTAATGTTTATGATAAGTTTGATATAACCATGTGACAGCCGTGTTTATCTATGGAGATAGATTTGAGAAAAATTAAGCATACAGTAGGTTGCATCAGATTTTAAAACACCCAAGTGGTGGTGAATTATACACAGCTCTTTTATGATCATTAGTATAGACAAGTTTTCAAATAAATAAAGGTGGTATTTTTTAAACCTTTTGAGGTATTCACTGACTTCAAAAGCCTGAATAATAACCAAGCAGAAATATTTTAACCATTAAATTCTAGCTGTAAACAGTTGACAAATACTGTAGCCCTCGAGAGTGAAATCAAATGTGTCTAATTCAAACATCACAACTTCTATGACGAAAGTGGCTTTCATATTACGCTGTTTCCTAATGATACACTAATCTAGGCTAGATGTCATTTAACAAAACAGATCTATCAAACCACTTTCATATGACACAAAAGCACAAATAAGCCTACATTTAATATTAACACTACCTAGTTATAACACTTAATCATAAGATACTTCAGTGTTTGCCTGAAGCAACTCACCAGCAACATACTAAAACAGTTAAGATGTTCACACGACAAACTAGTTTCCTCACAAATATCATCCATCATCAAGTGCTCCAACCACTAAATCATAATAGTGTGTGTTAATTAATTTCATATATTTCATTGTTTAAAATGCCCTCCAGATGAATAATAAACATAATGTTTTAGTTAAAAAAGATCAATTGAACTTTTGTAAGATTTGCAATTAATTAATTTCAATTCATGCTCAATTACTGGGACAATCAGAGCCACTGCAGCAAGCTGATGATGCAGTTTTAACCTTGGAAGACAGCAAGGTCGTAAAATACTAAATTTCACAAAGTCAAATATCTTAATGGGACAACTATAAGCAAAGCATCTATCCATCAGGATGTCCCATGCAGTCCCATCCACAGTTACATAATACACGCTACACACAATGTGTGGCAGGGAACTTGTTTGACATTTAAGCCATAATAAACATGTTTTCGCTTTCATCAACATGTTTAACATTAATAAAGAAGCAACTAATGTAACAGTGTAGTTACTAGACAGAAAAATCAATGACAATAGAGAAGTCACGCATATTTGTCTCTCCTCAGCCGCTGATGGTAAAATGATTTTCCTTATACAGAGAGACTCTTAATGTTTCCTGGATACATAATGGCCAACATTTATTGATTGTCCATATAATCAAGTGTGAAATAATATCCTTATAAATGATCTTTACAATACAATCTCTCCATAACGACAGCTTCCATGCTCGTAATTAAGTCGAGTTGAGACATAAGCAGTGAACTTTGTTAACGCAGACTGTTTCGATGTATGTATTGTGGACAATTTGAAAAGCATGCAAATCTTTTTTATATATGTATTCTTTTCTGTTATGTTTTTATCATGCAAACATCAAAATGTCAATTTAACCTATATGCGGCCATGATACAATTCCAGCCATTAACAATTTAGTAATACTTATAACAGTATTTTAATTCCATTTTTAATTTGATGACATCAATAAAAATCACACTAAAAAAGTTTTCAGAATGAAAAACTTAAACTTGCAAACTGTTTAAAAAAAACATTTAAGTGTGAAGGGACTTAAACATGAATTTAATACATTGCAACAACTGTGCTATGAAAATATAAAACATTGATCTTTTTCTTTCACAAAATTGTTACTTAATCATTGCCTCATTCAAGATTATCTGAAAAGACTGGAGTGGTTTTCAATTTTAATTAGGATATTTTCACCTTAAACTGCCACAATCGGTGTGTTTATATTTGAAAGTTACCACAATATAAAACAGATAAAGTTACACTGTAAACCTCTTGATAACAGTGATCAAGACAGGGTTCTAAATAATCTTGCCTTAAGTTAGCTCTTTATCTTTCACTTTTTATACAAGCTGATTTAAGTCACTGTCCTGCTCAAATTACAATAGGGATGTATCTCTTAAAGCACTTATTACCTATTAAGGCATTTTGGCCATCATTGTGTTGGTTTTGTTTTCGGTTTTCTTACACTATGCTAGGTGCGCTACATCAATTGAATTCATTGAAATCAGATACAAGCTGGATGGTTCTTTAAATAGAAACTACCAACCGGGGCAATTTTCAATCATCAGGTGATATCGGTAAACAATGCCTTTAAAACAGAAAATCAATAATCAGTTGGCAAAAGAGCGTAAAATTTGTTGAAAAGCTGAAAAGTTAAACAAGCTTTATCAAGAGATAAGTCTCTCATTCGCTTTAATTTAGAATCAATATGTTTACTTTTGTCAAGTTACCAGTCACAATTGAACGAGACGCATTATACACAGCTAATTCAGATCCTTAGATGTTAACCACAAAGAATGATTGTTGATTTATAAATCAAAATAAACTGCTTTCTATATGCTCTGTTCCTAACAGCTACTTAAATAAGAACCTTAAATGGACATTCCTGTTATAATAAATGTTGATATAATGAAGTTATTTCAATCACAAAGTTATGTAATTTCACTCCAACTTGATTGATTATTAATAGAAAAAATTCAATTAAAGATGAATTACAGTCAATTAAATAATTGAACTACAGACCAACATATGTTAATGTCGTAGTTATTTTTAGTTGGTGTTTTTTTATCTCTAATATCCTTACCTACATAAACCTTCATTCACAATAGCAAAATGTCTGGGTAATGCTAAAGATAAATCAGCAGACAGAAAACAGCTAGAGAATGAGAACTATCATAAAGGGCCCCACCAATTTCTCTCATTTTGCTAACTCCATCTCTCGTGCTATTAATCAAACAGTCCTCTGAGTGTCAACGAGGCTACAAAACCGGGAGGGAAGCAAGTGAGCAGTTGATGTGGCACTATTGATTTCCATCCCTTACTCTGCCAGATCACAGATTCCTCAACCAGTAAATCAGACAAGTTCATTTACAAATTAAGTGTCATGTCATAAAATATGTTTATCTGGCAGTATTTGCTTAGTGTTTCAACAACAAAAGCGATTGGAGAAGTTCCTATTGCAGCCATATTGACTCAATAATGGATGGAATCCATGAGCTTGTGCTGTTATTTGTTGTTGTTGCTGTTGCTGCATTTACAAATCAGTGGACAGAATCGATCACTGAGGAAGAGAAACTTCTGTTGAGATTATTTGTTAATGAATTATCATGACAGCATGTCTTTGTCTTCCTTCCATCTTGGCAATAGAAGGACAGATGGCCTTATTGCATTTTCGGACCAATTATTATTCAATGTTGAGATAGTTCCATACCATACCAAGTTATTTTCCAGTTAGCCTGGATCAGAAACATTGAATATTATGCAAATTGGGGCACCTTTAGAATGTTTAGTTTGCAAACATGCAAGACTGATTATTATATGTCATTACTAATATGTTTCAAAAACATTGCGTTGAGTATTATTTCAACACAATTTACAAATTTTACAAACTAAATGTGTGCATAACAAAACAAAAACCCTGATTTCAAAAACTACATTAATTCAAGGCATAGTTTTCATTAAGCATGAGTTCTTGCTATTAAAATGATTGATTGAAGTTGTAACCAAATACAAATCTTCGAATGCATTTAATAAGCCATTGACTTTAGTCCATTACAATAATCTTGAACATTAATAGGCGGTAATCGTTTTTAATTGACCAAAATGTACATGAAATGGCATGTAATATAACTTTATGAAATAGAACTGAATTAAAACAAAGTTACAAATACATTATATACACAGAATATTTCGCCCAATTGGTGCAAAAAGGTATCATGTGACATTAAATTGAAATGTCACATGGTACCTTTTTGCACCAATGGGGGATTAAATATATTTGTCGCTTTTCCTGAGGCATAGTTTTAATGACATTTATAGATTTGTCAATCAAAGTTAACCCACAATAAAGCTCACACGCTCACATTAAATGATTTAAATTTCACAAGTAAAAAGTAGGAAGCCTAAAATGTAAATGTCACTGATAATTAAGCATGCTATACATGGCGTTTAGTAGATCTTTTCATTTTATATCAACTCACATTTTCAGAATAACCTTGTCAAACAGGTCAGCAAACACTTATCTTTTTTTACACCATATGCATGTTAGGAAAAAGTATATGGTACTACTATATTATATTGGGACATATTTTGAATCATAAGTTTTTTATTTGCTTTAGTTTTTACTTTGTTTTAAATTAAAGCAGCTCAGTTATTTAGTTAACCCAAATCAAGAAGAATATGATTTTCTGTTGCCTATTTGAGCATGTATTCAATGTCATTTGACCTGTGTAATGCGAAAATAGGTCTAATCCCATATATAGCAAGCATTGCTCCAGACCAGCCTGTGCATCAGTCTCGTCAGAAGCTACCCAGGAAATAACAGATATAGTGGGATCTGCAGTGTATTTTCTTGGTATTTTTCACACTGCCCTTATTTCAGACACATACAGATCATCATAATGTTTTGGTGTTTCTGACATAACTTGCATTAAGATTTTGTTGTACAACATATCCACTCACCTGCATCTGAGAGTTGTACTGGCTGTTGTACTGCATATCATACTGCTGTTGTTGATTCTGTTGCTCCTGCAACAAGGTTGCAGTTGCTGTTGCCGTCGCCGTTGCTGTTGCCGCAGCTGCTACCAAAGCTGCCGCTGATAATGCAGCCTGTGGCGCATGGTAGTCGTTCTTTGGTGTCATGGAGCCTGGGTTACATGTATTGGATCCAGGTGTGTTGGGGGTTGGTGGGTAGTTACTGAAATAAGTAGTCAACAGTCCATTAATGTAGGGGTTGCCTCCCTTGTATGGTAAATGACATTATTTTTTATGATAACATTTCTCTTTTTATTTAGTGTTTATGACAGGATTTTTTTTTCCCACTTTTTGGGAAGATAGCCCATGGCTTTGGAATTGGGAATTTTATCGGCGTTTTCAAGAAATTGGGAAAATAAATTCAGGATTGAGATTTTTTCGCGCAAAAAGTCTACTGAATTGGGGAAAACTAGTTTGATATAAGTCTTAATAATAATTCAAATTAACAGAATAAAATCATAAAAATCCTTATTATAAACTTTTTTTAGATGTAATTGTAATAAAATTGGATTAAATAATCATTAAACACTTAAAAAAAAAATTTTTTTTTTTGGAAATTGGATTTTTTTTACCAAATTTTGGGAAAAAAGTATACTTTTTATCATTGGGAACATAGCTGTTATTCGGCTATAAAATGGGCCAAAAAAAAAACCTGTGTGAAGACATCTCTTAAATGAAATTTATATGAATAATGTATTTTAGGCGAAACCTGCCCAGAAGCAATTTCTTACATTTATGAAATACATGACTGTACTCTACCTCCAACCAGTACAAAAGTTGTTTTTACACAATGACACACTTAGTTTCATGACAATTAATTTTAAGAGTATTTAATGCGTTCAAGATTTGCAGCAGTACCTTGGACATGGATATGAGTTGCTGCGATGGTAGAGCCCAGGATTGGCCTCGTAGCCTGGCTTCTGCATCTGGTTCATGGGATATCCCTGAGGTTGTGTGTAGTTGTTGTTGGACATGGTTGTGTTGGAGCTGTAGCCACCAGAGTTGGAGTGATTGTAGGGTGTAGTCGTGGTAGGGGTTACACCCCACACTGTGGTTACCACCGATAACGACTGTTGGGGTCCAGCCCCACCGCCCTGCCCTTGCCATCCAACATTCGGGTCACTGAAGTTGATAGTCAATCATTTTAACATAGAAATCAATACTTGCAAATTATATATGTATTTATCAAAAACAAAAGTTCACATAATGTTAATACACAGCACAACTTTTCCGCCCATTTATCAACTTTTATAATTTGAAGACTATTACACCCTTTAATTGCTGATATCTAGGATTGATCGCTGTGTATGCTTGTAACCATGAAGTGGCTTGAAGTGCCTCATAGCATTTCAATTCACAAACAAAACAATCAGAAAGTTGATACATTTCAAGCAGCCATCAAGTGTATATATCCGATGTTGTTGCAGGGATTAGGAAGTTCTACTAGATGAGCTAAATATTACGCTAAACTTCTCCCATTAGAACTTTCCCTTGTGCACAAAAACAACTGCATTATAATTATTGTGCCGCTTATAAACAGGAAACCTGGTTCATAAAATACATGAACCTAGTTTAAATGTACTTGGGCTCTTGTACAATATGAAAACGCTGAAGATTGTTATCATGCAAAAAAAGCTAGAGTGTTCTGACACACATCTCCTAGTGCTGTTTGAAGACGTTTCACATATTGGATGAAGTATGTGCTAGCTAATTCATCTCAGGTTCAGAATGCCAGGCAACTTCATGTGTGCTCCTACACCTTGCAGTCATCTTATGAGCCTCATTCTGGGAAAACTGTGCTTAATGAATGTGCATAAAGTACTCTCCCAGTTTAGCCTGTGCAATCTGGGACAAAACTTTCTGTCTAAACTGGAATTTCCTTTAGATACTTCCTTCAAACAAAAAATTCCATAAAGGCAGAAAGTGTCATGCCTGATTAGCCTGTGCAGATTGCACAGGCTAACCTGGGACAACACTTTTAGCACATGCATTAAGCTCAGTTTTTCCAGAACGATGCTCATAAGAGGAATGCAACTGCATTATTACCTGATTTTAAGAGTATATTTGAAACCAAACTTCAGCATTATTTTACTCTAAGAAGAAGACAACTAAATGTATAGAAAATTATTTTCCAACTTCATAAGGTATAAAGATTAAATATCAAACATTTTGCAAATCAATTAATCACAATTTTAAACATACATAACCTGAAGGTAACATGTGAACATTATATAGGCACGCCAACTGATTTGACATTTAACTGGACAGTTTAATTGCATTGCCCGCTCATTTTCAAGTATAGTCATGTTACAACTGCCTGTCTCGTAAATGCCATTACACACTGTCATGTGCACGATACAGGTATCCCAGTTGCCCAGTTGTTGTTGTTTTAGTGACTTGATACTTGATACGTGACAACAAGCCGATTTTAAAGTCTACTTATACACTGTGTGGGATGGCAATAAAGAGTTGATCTGTTTTAATCATCTCTATGACCTCACTGGGCACTCCTGACTTGCACTTGCCTCCCAGACTCTACACTGACAATATCAATCAATGTGACAATGTGGGAATAACAAATATAGCTACATTACTAAACATATGCTCAAAGCCACAAGCTGTTGTTACAGCTCACAAATAAATGTTAATACCTTGGACATATTAAGAGAACAACATTTCTTATCATGCAACCAATGTGTGACTGAGATATTTTGTCCCTGTCCCATCCAGGTTTATTGGTCCTACAGTACATGTACTTATAAATTAGCACAGAATAAGATCACACTGATAAACGATTGTCTAAGGTCATGCCTCCATCCTTCAAATCATAAGCTCTGAAAGCCAATAAATAGTAACTTTGGATTCATTGTATTTTGTTGACATGACATTTGTGTCGTGTTCTGAGAAAACTGGACAAAATGCATGTGCGTAAAGTGTAGTCCCAGATTAGCATGTGCAGTCTGCACAGGCTAATCTGCACAGGCTAATCAGGGACAACAATTTCCGCCTAAATTGGATTTTTGCTAAGAAGAGACATCATTTAAACGAAAAATGTCATACAAGCGGAAAGTGTTGTCCCTGATTAGCCTGTGTGGACTGCACAGGCTAATCTGGGATGACAATTTACGCACATGCATTATGCCCAGTTTTCTCAGAACACGACACAGTGAATACATGAAATCGGTCATATTGGTTGGATCTTACATTCTTGGATTTGTTCTGACAATGCCTTGTAAAACACTTAAGACATAAACGTTCATTTAACGTTGATTTTGGTTGAGCTGGTCCACAATTAACCAGGAAAATTGGTGTCCAACGTATAATATTGCTTTCACAGAATTGTCTCTAAATACCTCATGAAAGCTGTTGAAACATAGATGGGTCTCAGTACGAATTTTATCAAGTGGAATTGCTGTGACAATTATCATCTGTATACATACCATTGTCAACTGTTATCACCAACTTTGTGTTTACATTGCGATAAAGGCATGAAAATCTTATCCCTAGCTCCACATAACTGGACCGCAATGAATTTAAACACTAAGTAGATTCACTGCCTTACACCTGCCTTTCCGACTTGTATCTGAGTTAGCACCTGATTAAAAGATTTGCCTTGTTTAACAGTGGTGGCCTTTATTAAAACTTAAGTTCACAGAAAGAAATGCAAAGTATTTTAAAAGGATGTAAGTCGCAATGAACATATTTTTTGTTTTTTGCTAAAAACTATTTTAATAATAATAACAAGAGATGTGTTTGTCAGAAACACAATGCCCCCTACTGCACCGCGTTGAAATAAAATTTCCATATTTTGACTTAAAGTGCCATATTTTGACCTTAAAGTTCCATATTTTGACCTTAATGTTTTTTTACCTTTGACCTTGAAGGATGACCTTGACTTTGACCATTCAGCACTCAAAATGTGCAGGTTCATGAGATGCACATGCATGCCAAATATCAAGTTGCTATCTTCAATATTGCAAAAGTTATGGCCAACGTTAAACTTTTCGGACGGACTCACAGACTGACGGACGGACTGACAGTTCAACTGCTATATGCCACCCTACCGGGGGCATAAAAACATTATAACACTTATGTTAAAAAATGCTTGGTGCTATCAAATTTGCACCACAGATTTAGTGTATATTTGGTTCGGGTTTTAGACAGACAGGGTGGTCTAAAAAGAGGCAGGGTGATGTCATGAAAATCCTGGGTTGGTAAACTTTGTCACTGTAAGAGACTTAATTGTGCTGTTTCCACCAAAGTTATTATATTAAATCATGCATTCAGCATATAGTTCATTAGGTATGTTTCTTATTACAAATAATTAAATATTAATATGACGCAAAACTGTATGTACACTGTAACTCTATAAAATCGACAATAGCCAATAAAAACAAGAGATGTGTTTGTCAGAAACACAATGCCCCCTAATGCGCTGCTTTGATTATTTATTTTTTGCCCTTTGACCTTGAAGGATGACCTTGACCTTTCACCACTCAAAATGTGCAGCTCCATGAGATACACATGCATGCCAAATATGCAGTTGCTATCTTCAATATTGCAAAAGTTATGACAAAACTTTAATATTGGTTCAAGTTTTGGACAGACAGAATGACAGACAGACAGACCAAAAATAATATCCCCCTTTTTTTAAAAGGGGGCATTATATAACAAATATGTTGGTTGTGTCTGCATTTACTAGAACACTGAAAAATTAATGAAAGGACAAGAAAAGGAAGGACATATATTTTTAAATGGTGGTGCTTAAAATAGAAAGTGGGCCAACATTCTGGTTTAGCTTAATCCCTATTTGTTGCTTATGGAGCATAAAAACAATGTTCTTAAGATTCATAGCCTGCTAATGCTTTTATAGAAACTATACAAAAAATTATAAAGTTTCAAATTTTCTGAATTCAGTGCTTCTTTATATTTTTGGTCAGTAAGATGTCCATACAAAAAATGTCTGCAAAATTTTAATTTTGAACACTGGTCACAACAATTTCACATTTATGCGTGTTCTGAGAAAACTGGTCAAAATGCTTGTGCGTAAAGTGTCATCCCAGATTATCCTGTGCAGTCCGCACAGGCTAATCAGGGACGACAATTTCCCCTTTTAAAGAATTTTTGGTTTAAATGATGTCTCTTCTTAGCGAAAATCTAGTTTAGGCGGAAAGTGTCGTCCCGGATTAGCCTGTGCGGACTGCACAGGCTAATCTGGGATGACACTTTACGCACAAGCATTTTGCCCAGTTTTCTCAGAACACGCCACATTTGACTAATGATTAACCCCTACATTGTCCTTTCTAATAAATACACGTAATGTAAAATGTATAAATGATGCATGTAACACGCACAACAAAAACTTCATGTAAACTACAAGAATCAATGGCTTATGCTCTTGGCAATCTGTCTACCTGTCAGAATGTTACTTATAATTACCACCAAGACAACATACTAGCCACAGGTAAATAATCTACAAGCAATACACAACAACCACCATCAAACAGTACTAAGTGATTTTAACCTTGGGGCTGATTTATTAATTGCTAAGGTATGATGTCTTTATAACAGGTAGATGGATTGTTAGCCTACTAACAACAGTTGCAGTGAGTTCACAGTTCAGGAGACTTCTAGCACATAGCAGACTGTTGTCTGTCAACGGGATCTTCCAAACTAGTCAATAAACAGTTATATGTACACACAAGTTAATGGAATTATTCCATTCAAGATACATGTAATGAACAGTCTAGTCGTATGTGCTGTCTATGAACTGACAAATTGCTGGATAAATTTGATAATAAAAAAAAAAGCAAAACTTATTTTCGCCCCATATACCACCAATTGGTGCAAAAAGGTACCATGTTACATTGAAAGTTAATGTCACATGGTAATTTTTTTTGCACCAATGGGGTATTTTATCAATATGAAAACATACAATATAAACTGCCTAACTGTTTTAAATGCTCGTTGCATTTTCCGAACAAACAGACACTGGAATTATACAATTTATATTTGGAAGTGTTCCTTGTTTCTTATTGAGTAATTTTAAACCAGATATTACCAGATAAGTATTGGAAAAGCTTGTCCAGATTCATCAAAAGATTGAAGATATTATTTAGTTTGAAACAATAGCATACAAATAATCAAGACAACTAAGTTGTTTTGAAGCTTTTTTAAAATTGCAACCAAAATGCAACATGTTTTCCTATGTTAAATTAATAATGTCAATATGAAGCACCATGTCCATATCATATCACAACCTCATCCCAATACAGACAAGACAAGTAAAACAGACTGAATCACAGAAACCTCACCCCAATACAGACAAGACAAGTAAAACAGACTGAATCACAGAAACCTCACCCCAATACAGACAAGACAAGTAAAACAGACTGAATCACAGAAACCTCACCCCAATACAGACAAGACAAGTAAAACAGACTGAATCACAGAAACCTCACCCCAATACAGACAAGACAAGTAAAACAGACTGAATCACAGAAACCTCACCCCAATACAGACAAGACAAGTAAAACAGACTGAATCACAGAAACCTCACCCCAATACAGACAAGACAAGTAAAACAGACTGAATCACAGAAACCTCACCCCAATACAGACAAGACAAGTAAAACAGACTGAATCACAGAAACCTCACCCCAATACAGACAAGACAAGTAAAACAGACTGAATCACAGAAACCTCACCCCAATACAGACAAGACAAGTAAAACAGACTGAATCACAGAAACCTCACCCCAATACAGACAAGACAAGTAAAACTGACTGAATCACAGAAACCTCACTCCAATACAGACAAGACAAGTAAAACAGACTGAATCACAGAAACAATGAGCTAAAATTCTTAAACCAGTCTAAAGTAGAACAGTTAGCATTCCTCTTGAAATAACTTGAAACAATTTACCGTCCCAAGATAATAACGCAAACAGCTTATTAACTGCTTACTATGTGTCCACAATTTAGCAGCTAACCACAAAGTTCTGAATAGTTATCAGTTGGGGTTTCAATTTCTCTCAAAAAAGGACTCTTTGTTTTGTTGACAATACTATTTAATAAATTGGGTGTCCTTGTGGATTGTTGGTCTATTAATGTTTTCTTTAAAAAATCGGTTGGCTCTAACACATTGCACAAGTAATTAACTAAAGAAAACAAGAGGGCCATCAGGTCCTAAGGCGCTCACCTGAGAGCCAAAGGAACTAGACTATTCTGAAAAAATGCAAGCTGACCTGGTGACCTAGTTTTTGAGCTCATATGACCCAGTTTCAATCTCTGCCAAGATTTTATTGTGACAATTGTTCTGACCAAGTTTCATGAACATTGGCCAATAAATGTGGCTAATATAGCATCAACAAGTTTTCACTATAGCCATATAAGGACAAGTGACCCCCCTCCCCCCCGGCCATGTTTTTCAACGAACAAGAACCATTTTTAAACTCAGCCGAGCTATTGTTAGAACAAATGTTCTGATCAAGTTTCATAATGATTGGATAATAAATGTGACTTCTAGAGTGTTAACAAGGTTTTACTACATAGCCATATAAGGAAAAATGCCACGCCCCCTTGCGGCCATGTTTTTTAACGGATCTCAACCATTTTCGAACTCAGCCCAGATATCATTAGTACAAAATTTAATATTCTGACCAAGTTTCATGAGCATTGGACCAAAAATATGACTTCTAGAGTGTTAACAAGGTTTTNCCACAAAAGTATCATATACCATATTGCATGCCCATAGCTGCTATATCCCACAAAAGCATCATATACCATATTGCATGCCCATAGCTGCTATATCCCACAAAAGTATCATATACCATATTGCATGCCCATAGCTGCTATATCCCACAAAAGCATCATATACCATATTGCATGCCCATAGCTGCTATATCCCACAAAAGTATCATATACCATATTGCATGCCCATAGCTGCTATATCCCACAAAAGCATCATATACCATATTGCATGCCCATAGCTGCTATATCCCACAAAAGTATCATATACCATATTGCATGCCCATAGCTGCTATATCCCACAAAAGCATCATATACCATATTGCATGCCCATAGCTGCTATATCCCACAAAAGTATCATATACCATATTGCATGCCCATAGCTGCTATATCCCACAAAAGCATCATATACCATATTGCATGCCCATAGCTGCTATATCCCACAAAAGTATCATATACCATATTGCATGCCCATAGCTGCTATATCCCACAAAAGCATCATATACCATATTGCATGCCCATAGCTGCTATATCCCACAAAAGTATCATATACCATATTGCATGCCCATAGCTGCTATATCCCACAAAAGCATCATATACCATATTGCATGCCCATAGCTGCTATATCCCACAAAAGTATCATATACCATATTGCATGCCCATAGCTGCTATATCCCACAAAAGCATCATATACCATATTGCATGCCCATAGCTGCTATATCCCACAAAAGTATCATATACCATATTGCATGCCCATAGCTGCTATATCCCACAAAAGCATCATATACCATATTGCATGCCCATAGCTGCTATATCCCACAAAAGTATCATATACCATATTGCATGCCCATAGCTGCTATATCCCACAAAAGCATCATATACCATATTGCATGCCCATAGCTGCTATATCCCACAAAAGTATCATATACCATATTGCATGCCCATAGCTGCTATATCCCACAAAAGCATCATATACCATATTGCATGCCCATAGCTGCTATATCCCACAAAAGTATCATATACCATATTGCATGCCCATAGCTGCTATATCCCACAAAAGCATCATATACCATATTGCATGCCCATAGCTGCTATATCCCACAAAAGTATCATATACCATATTGCATGCCCATAGCTGCTATATCCCACAAAAGCATCATATACCATATTGCATGCCCATAGCTGCTATATCCCACAAAAGTATCATATACCATATTGCATGCCCATAGCTGCTATATCCCACAAAAGCATCATATACCATATTGCATGCCCATAGCTGCTATATCCCACAAAAGTATCATATACCATATTGCATGCCCATAGCTGCTATATCCCACAAAAGCATCATATACCATATTGCATGCCCATAGCTGCTATATCCCACAAAAGTATCATATACCATATTGCATGCCCATAGCTGCTATATCCCACAAAAGCATCATATACCATATTGCATGCCCATAGCTGCTATATCCCACAAAAGTATCATATACCATATTGCATGCCCATAGCTGCTATATCCCACAAAAGCATCATATACCATATTGCATGCCCATAGCTGCTATATCCCACAAAAGTATCATATACCATATTGCATGCCCATAGCTGCTATATCCCACAAAAGCATCATATACCATATTGCATGCCCATAGCTGCTATATCCCACAAAAGTATCATATACCATATTGCATGCCCATAGCTGCTATATCCCACAAAAGCATCATATACCATATTGCATGCCCATAGCTGCTATATCCCACAAAAGTATCATATACCATATTGCATGCCCATAGCTGCTATATCCCACAAAAGCATCATATACCATATTGCATGCCCATAGCTGCTATATCCCACAAAAGTATCATATACCATATTGCATGCCCATAGCTGCTATATCCCACAAAAGCATCATATACCATAATGATATTGCATACCCATAGCTGCTATATCCCACAAAAGTATCATATACCATATTGCATGCCCATAGCTGCTATATCCCACAAAAGCATCATATACCATATTGCATGCCCATAGCTGCTTTATCCCACAAAAGTATCATATACCATATTGCATGCCCATAGATGCTATATCCCACAAAAGCATCATATACCATATTGCATGCCCATAGCTGCTATATCCCACAAAAGTATCATATACCATATTGCATTCGGATCCCATAGCTGCTTAATCCCACAAAAACATCATATACCATATTGTATGCCCATTATATGGCATAGCTGCTATATCCCACAAAAGCATCATATACATATACATACATCCTTTTGCATCATATTGCATGCCCATAGCTGCTGAAAGATTTGTATCATGCAGAAACCACCAGTCTTATAACTTGAAATTATTTTACTAATGTTTCTCTGATACTGGAAAATACCTAAACTGGTTTTAATTCAACCATACCCTCTTAAATGTTGTGATGAATTTAAAGTTGGATGCTTTTGAAGATCTAAGTCTTCGTCTAAAGCATACACACATTCCTTAAAAAAAATAACAGGCACACAAATATGAGCATAAAATTAGTGACAATCATCACATGCAGAACTGATACTGAAATAATTAGATGCATATCATATAAAAAACAATTAGACTGTCAACTAATCACATATCGGTAATGATCAAATTAGCATGCTCATTTAAGTTGTTACAACAAGATCTATTTAGCTGGCAGGCAAAATGATAGTTTATGTGTATGACTTTCAAGCATTAGCAGCTAAGACTATTTACAAATTGAGAGGTCAGGAGGTCAGTTGACAGGTAAAGAGCAGTGATAGGGGGACTGTTAACACCAGACCACAAACCTAATTGACACACACCAGAAATCTGGTCAGATATACCTGTAGAGGTAGGACAGGTCCATTGTTGGACAGATCAATATTACAGCACAAAATCAAATTCTTCACCTGCTGATCTCCCATGTTATTGTTAAACACTGAAGAAATGACACTATTATGCAATCATTATCAAGGACAACCAAATCTCCTACACAAATACAATAACTAAGAGGCACTATCATCAGACTGCGCAGAAAGAGGAAATTGAAGTTAAGATATACCTGCAATCTATATGAAAATGCAAACATTTGCTTGTGCACAAACCTTGCTTTAATTTTCCAAAAGAAGCAGAAGATACTTCAAAAACCAAAATTAGAAAGTACAGTATATATATGCCTTCCCTAATGAATACCTTTTTTTCATTACAAATACATCTAATGCCTAAGAATAATAATTACACTCATTATGTCAAAGAGGCATAAAAGGTTTACTGATCTGTATCTTTTCTATAATTATGTAATATGCAATGTTTAGCTAAAAAAATATTGTTTATCCAGTGAGTTTAACCCATTTATGCCTAGCATCTAGAAAAAAAGGCCTAGGCAAACAGCGTAGACCCGGATGAGACACCGCATGATGCGGCGTCTCATCAGGGTCTGCGCTGTTTGCTTAAAGGAATTTCTGTAAGAAATATTCTAAAAATAGAAATAAATATACGAGACATCTCTAATTTTGAAAATAAATTGATCCAATTTAGAAGGATGGGAGAGTCCACTCGGCATAAATGGGTTAAGATTTAGCTCAGTAAAAATATAAAATAATGTCATAAGCTACTATCTGTAACCGGACGTGAATGAATCCAAACTTTTTTTATTAATGGATTTTTAGTAATGCTAATCTTGTCTTTTCAAAATAATTGAATGAACAAAATAAATATATTTGTTTAATGATTTTGGTCTATAAAAAGTGCAGCAAAAAACAGCAGCATAATGTATTATAAAACTGTTAACTTTTGAGCTGATATTTCTTTCATTTAAACAACACCCATAGATAGTATTTAAGAGCACTCCAGGTTTTTTTAAGTTGTAACATTAAGAGTAGAACTTACAATACCCAAATATAATGTTTTGAATACCGTTATTTTATTTTATTGCAAATTGAAAAAATCTGTAGTTTGAAGCCACTAATGATAGAACAATAATTTTACAGAATGAATTGTCACACATAACTCCACTAGAAAGACACTGTGGCAATGATTCATAAAAGTTTAAAAGTCAACTTAGGAAAAAAATGCACCTTATAGAGGGCTCAAAGTCAAACACACAACTGCTGGTACACTAGAAATTAACTCTACCATCTAAGCTAACCAGGCAATTGTTCCTTTTGTGTAAACATACTTATCATCTTCTTAAGCTAATTCCAGGCACACTAGTCATGTACGTTTGACACCATTTATCCTTGAAGGAAAAATGCATCTGGTGGGGGCTTGAACCAATGACAGCCAAAAAAAATATCATGGGACTTTGCCTCCCGACCTTGTCAGGGTTCTGTATTCACCCATTCTTAGACTTATTAAGAATTAACTTAAAATCAAGAAGTCTTAACTGCAGGCTATCAATGGTGCTTATGTCATAAGCACATGGTGTAGTGGATATGGTGTCCGCCTAACAACCGCGTAGTCACAGGTTTATTCTCGGCTGAAGGAGAGTTCTTTCAATCTTCCCGAAAGACACCAAGTACTGGTTCTTAGTCCCAGGAAACGGACTTGAGCGTTTCAATAAGCCTTAGGCTTTCGATGCAATTAAGCCAAAATAAACAGTTTAAGCTAAACATGGTGTTGTAATATCAGGTGTCAAATGTGAAGCGAGACTCAAGAATAACAAATATTTGCAACAGTACAGTTTTAATAATATTCTTTATTCTTGGACTTAAGTCTTAGAATTAGTTGGTGAATACGGGCCCAGTAGTCTGGTCCTTACCCACACAGACTACATTTATGTGCGAATGTCTGTCTTAAATGTTCTACTATTTATATTTTGCTGATTGTTTCATAAGGCAACCAACCTTAGCACTAATTAAGGCTTTATAGTTCTTAATTTATACATTAAATCGCTGGAGCCAATTCTTGCAATATTTACAACCAACAATAATTCCTGATACTGGAACTGATAGTCTGGAGTGGTGATATTGAAACGAGATATTAGAATTTAAAAACACAAAATGGAAAACCAACATAAATAGCAAAAGGCGGACCATCAAACCGATGACCACATTTTTTAACAATGACTTTCACGCACTAATAATACTATCAGCCATTCATGGTAAAGCGAACTGAAAGAGGTCTCTCAGTCTGAACATGAGGCTTGCCAATCATGTAGGTGTGCAGTGATTCAATCTCGTTCACTTAATGACCTTAACACAAGACAATTAACAATATCTCTACCAAAATACCCAGCTGTTTACATGCTCAAATTTAATGGTTAACAAATCTACAATGCACTGTAATCAGTTAGAATTATCAACCATACCTTAAAGATCATAGTTTACAACATACAATGGTTACATTAACCATTGAACAATATCCTGACAAACAGTCTGTTTGAAAACAGATCTCAAGTATTCATACTATCTTGAAATAAATCACAATCAATTAACTATCAGTTACAGTTGCCCCCCTTGGCCCATTAAACAAGCACTGCTGTAAACAGATGTATACATGTCCCATTTAAAAGAAAGCAGATTTAACAACAACATCACAATAAAAATTTACCTTTTTAGTCCAGTTTCAGTTTGAACAGATATTTGTATGTCTGTGGCCAAGTTTGACCAATTGTAATCCATAGGTTACACTCAGTCTAATTAATTAATGCTAACTGTCGTCTGCTTCTTTACAAGTTTCTTTCTTCAACAAAGTTCACAAATCCATACATCACTTTATAACAAATTAGTCCTCTGGTAATCTTCCTCATGAATGAAATAATGTCACTATCAAATTTTATTAATCATTTATTAATTCATATAATTAATATGACATCCCATTGTCTGATTATCGCTGTTAAATGATACCTGTTAGCCTATCAATCTAGCCCTAACAGCCACCTATGCAAGATGTCTCAGTATCAGTGTGTGTAAACACAATACATTGTGCTGTAAACATGCTGATACAGTCCACACTCTATCACTATAAATAGCAGCCAATCAAATATTTTGACTGCTCAACAAAGGCCAAGCACTCTGTCTGGCTGTTTATTAGTTTGTCTATGGAGATTATTGGACAAAGCAAAGACTGGTAGTTGAAACAGCAAAATTATTTATCAATATCAATGTATAATCTGGGTTAATGTAGGTCACACTGTAACGTTATTTAATCTCAATTGGTTATTGCAAGGTAGTTGAGTGTACTATTGGGGAATAAGAAGAGGCCTATACAGGAAGCGTTCTTTGCAGTGCACAGTCAATTTAATACCAATACAATACTAGTTAGTAAACCAATATGAAAGGTTTTCAATAAGTTGAGAAGTAGCACACAATAAAATTGTTACATGGATTATAAATAAAGCCTAAAAGACACATCCTTGATTGATTCAATGAATTAACTGTCTAGACAACATTATTACATGCTACATGTATAAAAAAAAAAGCGAAAATTAAGGAAAAACAAGATTTGTTTGTGTAACACTATGCCCCCTTTTGAGTGATTTTGACCCATATATTTGACATTTGACCCTAAAGGATGACCTTGACCTTTCACCACTCAAAATGTGCAGCTCAATGAGATACACATGCATGCCAAATATCAAGTTGCTATCTTCAATATTGCAAAAGTTATGGCAAATGTTAAAGTTTGACACAATTTTGACTCATATGTTTGACCTTTGACCTTGAAGGATGACCTTGACCTTTCACCACTCATAATGTGCAGCTCCATGAGATGCACATGCATGCCAAATATCAAGTTGCTATCTTCAATATTGCAAAAGTTATGGCCAATGTTAAAGTTTTACGCAAATAAACCAACAAACAAACAAACCATAGACAGAGCAAAAACAATATGTCCCCCAGTATAGACTGGGGGACATAAAAAGACAGATAGTAACATTAAATGATGAAGCAAAATATTCACAGAATTTAAAATAAAATTGTTTGTAAATAATCAAAATATTAAAATGCACAATATAAAGTTTACAAACTATATAAACGTTGAAAATGTACATACTAAAGAGCTCAATGACCATAACTGTTTAGCCCAGTTTCATGATAATCCTTCACTGAGTAAAGGAGTTATTGACCAGACAGGAAAAAAGATTTTTTTTTTTACCTTGAAGCATGACCTTGACCTTCAGCAGACATGACATATTCATGCCTTCAGCACATCTTAACACTCACCTTAACATTTTAGCTAAGTTTTATAAAAATCCTGCAAACAGTATAAGATGTTTGGAGTGGACAAATAAATGGAGACTCAAACCTTTTACCTAACTGTACGACCTTGACCTTGTGTAAGCAGTACTGACTCATGCTTAATGCAAATTGTCTTATTGCCCTTAATATTTGAGGAAAGATCAAGGAACAGCCTTCAATGGGTATAGCAGACACCAAAATGGAGGTGCAAACCTTTGACATTGAAGTTGACCCTGACCTTGAGCTGTCATGACTGACTCACGCCTTCTGAACGTCGTTTTAGTGACCAAAACATTTTAAACAAGCTTCATGAAAAATGGAGGTTTAAACCTTTAACCTTTAAGTATGACCCTCACCTTAGGTCTTCATGTCTGACTCATACCTGTTTCACATCATCTCAATGCCCTTAACATTTAAGACAATCTTCTTGAATAACCTTCAAAAGGTATTGAAGGTAGAGCTGACACAAAATTGACTTGACTTTAAGCCTTCTGAATATTGTTTCAATGGCCTTAACATTTTAGCCAAGTTTAATGACAAATCTTTGAACGGTATAGGAGATA
Source organism: Dreissena rostriformis (assembly GCA_007657795.1). NCBI lineage: Eukaryota > Metazoa > Mollusca > Bivalvia > Myida > Dreissenidae > Dreissena > Dreissena rostriformis. The sequence continues at coordinate 168,774 of VMBQ01000887.1, read as the reverse complement.
ATGGAGGGGACAAAAAACTGAAGGCTCAAATCTTTGACCTTGAAATATGACCTTGACTTTGAGCCGACATGACTGACCCATGCCTTCAGCGCATGTCTCAATGCCGACATGACTGACCCATGCCTTCAGCGCATGTCTCAATGCCGACATGACTGACCCATGCCTTCAGCGCATGTCTCAATGCCGACATGACTGACCCATGCCTTCAGCGCATGTCTCAATGCCGACATGACTGACCCATGCCTTCAGCGCATGTCTCAATGCCGACATGACTGACCCATGCCTTCAGCGCATGTCTCAATGCCGTTCACATTTGAGGAAGGTTTCATAAAAATCTGTCAAGGATAAAGTAGATATGGAGCTGACTGAAAGTGTTATGGAACCACTGACTGAAAGAGTGAAACACGAAAGAGCATTGAATTTCCTATACTCCCCTTACCGCTTTGTGACAGGGATTAATAACCAGATAACATCATAGGGTCCAGCCACTTATTGCTTTTATATATGATAACTAGACAACATCATAGGTTTAAGACAAATAATGTTACTATGTAACAGAACCAGAAAACATGAAAGCATTTATATACAAACACATTATTACAATACATGATAATAACCAAGTGGGGCATTTGTAGCAGTAATTGTGACAAGATGCCCTGCCCACACAAAGAGAGGCACTCAATCACAACTGCTGTTTTTAACTTTTTAAACAGCGACAAGATAATGTCAAGACAACATACTTCACCATTCAAAAACACCAGTCTTAATTAACAGCCTTGTAAAGGCCTATGATTAAGAGGAAATAGAGCCATTGAATCACAACTCTCACAATTACTGCACAAATCTATCATTTCCGGGAGTTTCAAGTAAAGTGCTTAGTAAACATTTATCTGATGTGATGCAAAATTAAAACAAAGGATATATGAATAAATACTTCCTTTTATGGTAAAGGAAAAAGTTACAACGAAAACAAATTGAAGAAATAAGTATGCAGCATCAAGTAGGGCTGTAGGTTGTTACTTAACTGTAACAAGCCAGTTCAAGTGACAGATATATTTCCCCCGCTGATATCCTTTAACCTTGAATTTGGGTGACCTTGATTTTGAGTGAGCGTGACTGATGCATGCCTTCTGCACACCATCTCAATGACCTTAAAATTAAAGCAAAGTTTCATGAAAATGACCTTCATTTGATAAAGGATATATGGACTGGACGCAAAAAATTGGATCTCAAACTTTTGACCTTTAAGTATGACCTTGACCAGGCCTGACTTACTCATGCCTTTACTTTCAAGGGTATAAGCAATATTGACCAGACTTGAAAAAAGAGGCTCCAACCTTCGACCTAAAAGTACGACCTAGACATTATGCCAGCATAACTGATGTATGTCTTCTGCACATTTTCTCATTGGCCTTAACATTGTAGACATGTTTCATGAAATTTCTTCAATTGATGTAGGAGACATGGACCCGACATGAAAATAGAGGCTTAAACTTTTGACCTTGAACTATAACTTTGACCATGAGCCTGTGTTACTGAATAAAGCTTTCTGTGAACAATCTAAATGCCCTGCCTATTTAACCCTTTGCATGCTGGGAAATTTGTCGTCTGCTAAAATGTCGTCTGCTGAATTTCTAAAATTAGCATTTTCTTCGATTTTTATTGAAAGAATACTATCAGAATAGCAAACAGTTTGGATCCTGATGAGACGCCACGTTCTGTGGCGTCTCATCTGGATCCAAACTGTTTGCAAAGGCCTTCAAAATCCGGTTCCAGCACTCAAAGGGTTAAAGCAATTTCCTGAAAATCATGAAAATGAAAAAAGAAGGCTTAAACCTTGACCTTCAGCCAGCATGATTGACTCGTGCCTTCTGTACATCAACTGAATGCTCTTTACATTTGAGGTTTCATGACAATTTTTCAAAAGATATACAAGACATGTAGAGGTTATGGGTGCAAACCTTTGACCTTCAAAAATATCCTTGACCATAACTGTTTCATGCCTTCATCTTGATAGCATTTCAGTCAGGTTTCATGAAAATCCTTTGAAAAGTATAAACACTGTATGATGTGAAATTGGAATAAGACATTAAACTTGGAATGGACATCATTTTGGTGATTTTCTCAAACAAAACTATTCACTTCATAATCTGAATTTATTCCTGTAATATTGTATCTATACTTAAAGCTAATAAGCAATTTTCCATTACTTTTTCATTTACAGTGATTGTAGTTTGATCATTTTAACTGTATTTTNGATATCATCTAGATACAACTTCTAACCAAGTTTGGTGAAGATCGGATAAAAACAACTTGAGTTAGAGAGCGGACAACCAATACGGATCGACAGACAGACAGACCGACAGACAAGCTCACTCCTATATACCCCCCTAAACTTCGTTTGTGGGGGTATAATGCTATTATATATGCAAGTATCTTTTTTATTTATAATTTGTCAAACTAAATAAATAAAACATGTACAACTGCATATTATGCACTGTTAAAAAAAAACACAATTTATTCCCAAATTGATGTCTTATTCCAACTTCTCATAATACTGTGTTCATAGGAGTTATGCAGCGGATACCAAAATAGAGGCTCAAATCTTTGACCTTGAAGTGGGACCTTGACCTTCAGCCCGCATGAGATTGACTTACACATGGCTGTTGTACTTTGCCTCAATATCATCAATAATTTTGGGAATGTTCATGAAAATGCGTAAAAAGGTACAAGCACGCACATTGTTGAACATTTTATACAATTATCTAGATCTGCATGCATCAAAAGCCTTTTAAAGAAATCCAAAATGAGTTGGACTTTTAAAAGTTATTTTCAGGGTTTAACAGTATTTCAATTGTACAAAGGTGTTGAGTAAACAGACTCACCCATTCTGAGAAAACTTACCAGACCTTAGCCAGACCTAAAGTGCACCCGCCTATGAAAGTCACTGACCACTGCCCTACCTTAATCAGAACAAGAGAATGACCTTAGACATGATTTCTTGACCAATCCCCACAGAAGTCATGTTGGCATACTGGAGACTGATTTCAAGCACCAGGACCAACAGTCTTAAGCTTCATCTATTCTATCAACCAATGGAAATCAAAGTTAAAATATTTCAAGCATTCTCATTGGTCAGTATTTTCAGTTGCGATTAAATATGAGATACAGAGCGTGCATAGTCATACGGGCCCAGATTTTCAGTCCTTAGCTATTGTGAACTCTATAAGCATCTTCTTTCTACACTTTAATCAATAGGTTGAAACTAAACGCTGATATTGCTCATTTTCATACTGCTGATTTTTATTATTACAAAAATAAATTGTAAATAATAAATACAATAACAGATCAATATCAATCAAAACTGTTTATTATATAAATGCATCTCATCTGGCAAGTGTTTTTTCAATTCCCTGTCAACATATTATAAGACTTTTAAATGTGGACAATAACAACAATAACAATGACATAGTAGCACTCCCATCATTGCCTAATTATTTGATAAAATATCAATACAACAACAGCGCTCACGGGAATTTAATCATCTTGTAAGACGTCAACTGGTTAACTATGAAAGTGCTATTGATCATACATCCCAGCACAATATTATTTGCGTCAAACAAGTGCCAGTATGAAATATCTCCTCTATCAGAAATCCTAATCATGACAAAATATATCTCGTTGTTAATATGGTTCTCCTGCGCACAGTGACCACAGAACAATATAGTCTATATGATTCTCATCAATAATGCAACGAGTTATCGTTTGCCTACAACATGTAATAGATTTCAATCAGACGGCAAGACGTGGAGTCCGTCTCACTCCTGTCATATAGAAAACAATTGATTTTTCGCGTTTGTCAGTCCTTTAGGAGGGAAACTGATCTATAATGTGCAGACTTAGTGAGATTTCCAGGCAATTTAAATCATAGCAATAATATCCCCATGATCAAGATGTATCATAATTGCTTGATGTCATGCAAGTAGGTACTGTTCCAGAGCTAAGGAATCACCAACATGGCCATTTATATATTGTCTCAATTTCTCCAGTTTTGTTTCTACGAATCATACTGGTAACAATTTCTATCAACCTTTCCCTCTTTTTTTTCTTTCCATGCAAACTTGCTTACTTCTTGTTCTTTCAGTAGAGACAAAAGTCAGGGCTGAACATGATGACAATTTCTTTTTTAACAAAGTTCAGATGCCGGACCAAGAGCATAAGAACCAAAGGATATTTCTCTGTAAGTTCACTTGTAAAGCAAATGAGGTGCATCATAGAACCCCACAGCTTACTGCATGTGTGTAGAGCCTTGTACAGGACACTTAGCTGACCAATCCAGGACAACTGTTTCCCCTTTTATATTATTTCCAATTTCAAAGTACTGTTCAAAACATAAATCAAGGTGCCAATCTCAAATAGCCTGTGCAGATTGCACATCTGAGACGAAACTTTTGCAATTGCATTTGTAAGCCTGTTTGTCCATGACACACCACAAATTCTTACTCTAAATATCAATTTCATCATGGCGGAAAGATCGGCAATGGATTTCTGACTGAATTATATGAATTTTTCGCATCCCCATAGTCTATAGACACTAAATGCACAATTTGTCAATGACAGATTGTCGGATTCTTATCTTAAATATGGCTATAAAATGGTTTCTAAAGCCTACATCTATGTAGTGAGTTAATCCATAGGTGTAAATACAGAAAAACTGCAGTGCTTTCAGAGCTTTGATTTATATTGTAAACATTAGCTACACCCTAATAAAGATGGCATTTTATATTAAACAAAAATCTTAATGCATTGCATAAGAGCAATAGACATCATTAACATTAAAGCCTTAGTCCACCACCCCAACAGTTCTTATAACACGGTGCCTATACCACGTGACTCTTTAAGATCTGTGTTTGTAGAATAAAGCGCGACCCAGTTAACATTTTTAAGGATGTCTTTTTAAATAGTTCACCATTTTTAATGGGATAAAGTGGAGAGCCTGCTCATTCCTGAGAGTTTTCTAAAGGTATCATGATTGTTTTTAAACAATAAGTATTTTTTCAGTAAAGAGCATCCGCGCATTTGTTATATGAAGTCCCACACTGATCCGACATTTTTCTAACTGTTCAAACGCATGGTTAAAATGCGTTTTTTTTTCTCTGAAAATAATTTTATTTGTAAGAATTCAGTGTTTTTTTTGCTTGGTCAAATTTGGCACAGAAATTCGACCCCATTCCCTATCTCAAAAGGAATCTATTGTTCCCAGAATTTATAAAATTGCTTAAAGAAGTTTTCGACTTTTTTTTTAAAATAAATAACTGAAACCTTCAAATGACATCTCCCTTTAATAACCTTAGCAAAAATAATGTTACAAACACTTGTATTCTAAATTTTAAAGCATTTCTAAGCTGAAAGAATCACAACACAGTTTATTTTGCAATTCTAGTAAAAAAACAAGAGATGTGTTTGTCAGAAACACAATGCCCCCTTCAGGTATAGAAATTATCTCCCTTTAGAGCTTATTACTTCCCTTGGATTGTGTTTTTTTACCTTTGACCTTGAAGGATGACCTTGACCTTTCAACACTCAAAATGTGCAGCTCATGAGATACACATGCATGCCAAATATCAAGTTGCTATCTTCAATATTGCAAAAGTTATGACCAATGTTAAAGTTTTCGAACGGACGGACAAACAGACGGACTGACGTACAGTTCAACTGCTATATGCCACCCTACCGGGGGCATAAAATTGAATTCAAATGGTGAAAAAAATAACAGGAATTGTATTTAAATATAATTGTTATTTTAAACTCTCTAAATGGAAAACAATTACTGTCAAAATGTCCATGTACAGCAAATGGAACATCAGTTTATATTTTATTTAATTATTCAGCATTTCATTTTTTATTTTACCTTATTTAATCTACTTAATTGACATAATTTACAATAAACCTTACAGCTCTGCATAGCATTATTAAATAAGAAACTGCTTTCTGCTCAAGAAACCACTAAATACCGGTCAAACAAAAACAACATTTCAAACAATGTCACTTGAATAAAACATGGTATTACATGCATATACAATACATAAACCTAACTTGGTAGCTATTTTAATTATGTGATAAGTAAACCGGAAAAACAGCTGCGAAGTTTGCCAACCTTTTGAAAAAAGACTCTTCCTTAGGTAGTGGTTGTCAAATGATTGACTGGCACAGTATAATAGTTTAATACAATGTTATTACAGCGCTTAAGGGTAAAACCACAATTAAGCTCTTAAAGTAACACGGCTTTTCACTCTGATTTAAACAGACATAATGTTTGTTTATCAGTGACAAAAAGCTGATTACCTTCAGTGTTTTAACATCTTAACTGTTAACAACCTTATAATGCATGTACCACAGATAATGACAGTTATGAGGCATGTATTTATTTTATACTAAATATGATATCATATGACACACTGGCAATTGAGAAACAATCTATAGTTAACCCTTTGAGCCCTGGAACCGGATTTTGAAGGCCTTTGCAAACAGTTTGGATCCAGATGAGACGCCACAGAACGTGGCGTCTCATCAGGATCCAAACTGTTTGCTATTCTGATAGTATTCTTTGAAAAAAAATGAAAGAAAATGCTAATTTTAGAAATTAAGCAGACAACATTTTAGCAGACGACAAATTTCCCAGCATGCAAAGGCCTTCAAAATCCGGTTCCAGCGCTCAAAGGGTTAAACACATTTGAGCCTTGCTCTGGGAAAACAGGGATGAATGCGAGTGCGTAGAGTTAAGTCCCAAGTAGCCTGTGCAGTCTGCACAGGCTAATCATGGATGACACTTTACGTGTTTTGGTACTTTTCATTTAAAAGAAGTCTCTTTGTCTAGTGAAAATCCATGAGCAGAAAGTGTCATCTCTCATTAGCCTGTGAGGCTGCACAAACTAATCTGGGACTACACTTTATGCATATGCATTTAGCCCCATTTTCCCAGAGTTAGGCTCATTTACAATACTTAGGGTATAGTGTTGTTTGCCATATGTTGCACTAGAGCAGAGAAAAAACTTGATACTAAATTCATTTGCACTTCACATGGCCTATTAATTGTCTGCATTATAAGGTATGTACTCTTCCAATAATGCTTAAAATCATAAGAATGTTTGTGTGTNAAGGGGGGGGGGGGGGGGGGGGGAATCAGCACATCCATTTAATAAACTGAGGATGAATTCATTATGATCAAAAACATGTAGTTTCAAATAATGAAGGTGGTGATGTGCCCTTCAATAATACAATGCTACCTTCATCTTAAAGTTTTTATAAATCACTACAAATCTTTTTGTCAGAAAATGACACAAATGACTGAAGATTTTATTATATCAATACAGGTGTGATTAACCTTGTAATTTAAATCTGAAAAATCATTTGACAACACTCATTCAAGGAGCGGGTTTACATGACAAGGGACCTGTTATTGTAACAATTGACTGGCTTCAATCAGACACCCAGCTATTGATAAGCCTGCTGTCTTACTTCATTCAGCCTGCTGTCTTACTTCATTCAATTGATATGAGCCTCACTCTGTGAAAAGGGGGTTTAATGCATGTGTGTAAAGTATTGTCCCAGATTAGCCTGTGCAGTCTGCACAGGCTAATCAGGGACAACACTTTCCGCTTTAATGATATTTTTGTTTAAAGGAAGTCTCTTCTTAGCAAAATCCAGTTAAGGCAGAAGTGTCGTCCTTGATTAGCCTGTGCAGACTGCACAGGCTAATCTGGTACGACAATTTACGCACATGAATTAAACCCCCTTTTTCACAGAGCGTGTTTCAAGTGTAACAATTAACTGACTTCAATCAGGCAGGCAGCTATTGATAACCCTACTGTCTTACTGCATTCAATTGAAGCGTTTCGAAGTTAAACCACATTGCTTTACCTCTAGACATTTAACCATAATAGTTTTCATACATGTCTCACAATGCCGGTTAAGTGTGTCAGATATTAATGTCATAATAACAAATCTATACACGTATCATACAAGATTAGGCACATGTCTTCTCTTTATTTGCCACTGATAGTCACTCGAGCATTTTATCTCCATTTGCTGATGGATGAATGTTTTACAGCGCTCTAAATAGTTTACATCACACTTTCCTTTCTACTTGACAAAAACTGTAAACATATAATTTATAGAAACATAAATGGCTTGAAATGTGAGATTTCAAAATGGTAATTTGTTAATAAAATAACATATTTTGCTACTTAACATTTACCCAGTCACAGCAATAAAAGTTTGATACATTATTGCTCATCATAAAGGCAGTAAATTGTGCATTTTATTATGCTAAAGCACCTCAACAAACAACTACCAGTACTTGCTGGGCAAATCCGAATCGCTGCTCTTTTTATTATACTAAAGCACCTTAACGAACAACTTCTTGAAGGGCGAAGTCCAAAGAAGAATTAAATTTACAGGAGTAATATTTTAGACATAGCTGTCTGGCCCAGGTTTTCCCCTTTATCAAAAGCCAATAAAATGTTGCAGAAATTTCATGCCAGTGGCACTCCAATAAATAAAATTCAACAACTGCATTTGCAAAAATGAAAATGATTGGGATGCCAAATTGTGTTTTGCAACTATGCTAGCCGAATGCTGATCATGAAGCAATCGTATTTCATACAGAAATCATGACTGGGTAAGCATTTCCACATCCAACACTCCACATCAATAGACTATGTGTGTTGTCTTTTATATTAGCCAGAGCGTGTAAATTTATAGCCTGTTCATTATAACATATAACAATTATTTTCATATTTCATTATGTACACTTATATACTTTACATCATGTAATAATTGCTATTTTCTGTTGTGCCCTTCCCTATTGTACTTATGAAAATTCATGCCATTTAGGTTTATATTGACATGACAACAATTTAAATGTTTTGGCTTTGCTTAAGCCAGCGTTCTCGCCTACAAATTGTGCACTTAAAATTTACTCAATCTGGCAGGATATCAAGGTCAGTGCATGATCAGCCGGTCTAGAAATCTCCCTGAATGCAAGAATGGGCAACCAAAGCCTGCTTTTTAAATTGGCCTATAAAAATGGTCCAAAAGTAATGATTATTTGGAACTGTATAAGGCAAAAGAAAATAAATTCCTAGATTCTCATCCCCGCCCGCCCATCGAAAGTCCCGCCCGACCGTTTTTTATTTTGAAAAAAAAATCTGTAAAAAATATTCGAGCCGAAAAATACTGAGGACGCAACGGTTGAATGAGTACGAAAATAGCTTAGTGAAAATCTGCAACTCAATGTCTCCGAGACGCGTATTGATTTTTAACGGCGCACGAGCGTCGTCTGAAATTTAAGTGATCGAGCGAAAACAACATCAAAATGTTTTTTATTTTGAGGTGTAGAAACGGCGTTACAACCATAAAAGATTGGTACGGGGTGTCAAAATGTGCAGAAACTTTAACTCTCGCTAACCAGTACGATGAGTTCATTTGTGTTTTGTATGATCAAGCCCCATCGTGGAAAGTTGACCACCCGAAAATCATCTGTGCCTTCGTCGGCCGAAATAAATTAGAATTGACACAGGTGTCACCCGATGTTACAGTTAGTCAAGCTGTCGGCTGTCTAGGAAATTTAATTGACTTAAGTATTAGAGACACCCCTAAAACTTCCCATAAATCTCCACCAGGTACATCGGAAAGAAAAGATGCTTTTACTAGTATTAAATGCCTTGTTTCTAGGAAAAATGTTTGATGTCAATTATGATAGATGTAGTTAGCTCTGCATATATTAAATGTGTATCATCTTCATTCTCAACATATTCATCCAATTAATACAAACTGAACTTGAAATAGTATTAAAATGCTGTCTATTGAATGCATACCATGTTTTCATCAATAATATCTAGTCATACTGCAAAAATAATGTAAAGACTAAAGGGTTCTGTTACAGATTTGTATTTTCTTTAAATACTTTGTCTAGGCAATGTTTTATTGAATGTCAGAATATGTTTAACATGATATTTAAAAGGGTAAAATAAAACAAAATAGTCAAATTTTGATAATGTATTTTTTTATTCTATATTATTTTACATACATACATACATACATATAGTCGTTATGCATATAAACCAAAAAATTTGTGAACATTTCATTACTTATATATAGGTACGAGACATAAAATGAAAAATAAACAAGCAAATTTGTTGAATTGATATCCCCCGCCAAACTAGCGGTTTGTCACAGAAAAAAGCATTTTTTCAAGATACAAAGGGCTATAACTGCGTTATTAACAGATGGTGTACAATGCCATTTGGCATGCATCATCCTCTTATCCATATATATACTCATACCAAGTTTCAATGAAATCTGCCAAAGCACTTCCAAGATATGGCTCCGGACACAAAAGTGCCGGACGGACAGCCGGCCGGACGGACGGACAACGCCAAAACAATATCCCTCCGACTCTGGCGGGGGAAAAAATAAAACCCACCCACCCGCACCAATTTTCCCCAAAATTTGGATGAGAATCTAGTTATTTATTTTCTTTTGCCTAATATCATGTCAACTCTAAATAGCCCCACATTACTTGAAACCAATAAACTTATTAAATACATCTCAAGTTTACAAAGTTCCTTTAGAATCTTTAGATGTTTTTTCTCCACAATGGAATTACTAGAGGAGAGACAAAATGTGGCTTAATTATACTGTTTTCATATCATAGGTTCTAAAATCTGCAGAATTGCCTAAACTTTATTGGGTAAGCTATCAGTGAGTCAAGATTTAAAGTGTTGTTGATCTAAAAATAGCACAACAATGTTGATTCAGAGATATTCATTGATTTTTGCTGCTAAGCAGGTGGCTGAAATGCCCCAAACAAGTTTCAGTTGGTGATAATAGATTGGATTCCTGACAAGCCATGGGTAAAGGATTGAAGATAAAACAGATAAAGTATTAAACAGTTGTTTCTCCCCTAATTTACATAAAAAATAAATGTTATTACCCGACATTTTGAGATTATTTAATTAGAAGTAATCATCATCATCATCTTCTTTTTCTTCTTCAAAAAGAACCTAATGAACATTTTTGTTTGGCCTGTCGAACACCAGGTGCTCAGGTGAGCTTCACAACTATGTCATGTTCTGAGAAAACTGGGCATAATGCTTGTGCGTAAATTGTCATCCCAGATTAGCCTGTGCAGTTTGCACAGGCTAATCAGGGATGACAATTTCCGCTTTTATGGAATTTTTCGTTTACATGATGTTTCTTCTTAGCGAAAATCGAGTTTATGCGGAAAGTGTCGTCCCAGATTAGCCTGTGCGGACTGCAAAGGCTAATCAGGAAAGACAATTTTCTCTTAAACTGGATTTTTGCAAAGAAGAGACTTTCTTTAAACAAAAAATATCATAAAAACAAAAAGTGTTGTCCCTGATTAGCCTGTGCAGACTGCACCGGCTAATCTGGGATGACACTTTCAGCACATGCATTTAACCCCCTTTTCACAGAGTGAGGCTCATATATTTGTTTCACGTACATGCAGGTTTATATAAGGTAAATCAATTAAACATCTTTTTTATCTATTTTATCTTTTCCAATAACACTGAAATTAAACAGTATATCATTCTTGCATTTGAGAATTATGTTTAAGATTGATGTGATTGTCTCAATTTTTAAGACAAAAGCATGTATGCAAGTTCAATGCCCCTCGTATGCTTTTGAGACAAATAATTAGAAATAATGTTCCAAGTTTATTTAAAGAAAATTAATAAATAAAAGACCATTGATTGACCATATATTACATTTAATAAGTTAAATCTCTATAGTTAAAAAAAAAAAACACTAAATTATAATGCTGTTAACATTTTGGCCCAATGTTTTGTTTCTTAAAGTTCTATCATTTTGTTAGATATATGCTTAACTTAAGTAAATATTTAGCCATTATTTAACTTAAGTAAAATTCTACAGTATATTGTTAACCCATGTGCTATTAACTATGAATATAGTTAAACAATAAACAGCTGAGATATTTCAGAATAATTGAAGTTTAGTCTGTTAAGGCCAAACAAATTAATGTTAAGTTTCTCAGGCCTAAAAAATAATCTAACTTTAAAATCACACATTTTGGTGACTATGCTTTGTAACTGTTATGGAAATGAAAGTTTTGTGTTCAAAACATAACAATTTTATTTAGTTTATGCCTTAGATCATTTTTGTTAATTAACAACAGCTCTCTTATCAGAAGTGGTCATAGTTTGTCCGATCTTCCAGGAAAGTGTGTTGTCCTAGTGCGTACATGTAGCGATGTAGTTAGAAAAGCATTCAGAGCAAATATGAATTTTTACCCTCCCCTCCTCCCCACCCGTACAAATTCCAATTTGGTTTGCAAGATTATTATTAATTGTGATTTTTCTTCTAGAATAATTTAAAACATTTTTATCTACGTCCATTATTAAACTTACTACCAAGATAGCAATTAATAGCAGGTATTCTTTGGTTGACATAATAAATTGCCATTTAAGAGTTTCACTGTTCCAGTTGAAGGACATATCCACTACTGATAAATTACACTTTATTGACTTAAATGTTGACAATGTTGCACAGACAACGCAGCGGAAAACTCGGGCAAACAGCTCAATAGCTTAGTCCGTAACAGTTTGCTGCATGTTGTAAATAACCTACTCAAATAATTTATGTTTGCTTGAGAAACAGCGGTGGTTGATTGCATGTAATTAATATAAGATGCCATTTAAAAAAATTCTGCACAAATTATGAAATCCGCTTAGGGCAAAATAACATCATGAATAATGTAATATTCCTTACTCATTGCATAAGAACGACTTCATGTCTCATTTTATTTAGGCCAACCCAAATAGAAACATTATTAACTCTCAGAATTGAAATTATTTGCTCATTTGCACAATTAGTGATACAGATAAAAACATGCAATTATAATTATCACATCGCCACCTATCAATCAAAATCTACTCAAAAGATTGATCGACCAATCAGCCATCGATAAATCAGGGAGCTGATTGCTATCGGTCTCTCCGCCATTTTCCTCGACAAGCTGAATGCTGAAGTATTTTTTAACGAGTTTCGTTCATTTTTTTCGAAAAGACGTAAAATAACTTATACAACCATTACACATAATAAGATGGGGGATTTCATTATCTGCACAAGTGACAAGCAAAAGAAAGTGTGTTAACTTACCGAAACCCCAGTCATACATGTAGATATATAAGATTATAAAAAAACTTTTTGTTTCTACATTAATTCTGCAAAATGAATAATTGATACATAACCATTTTATTTGTGTTTAAAGGGTTGAAAACAGCAACAAAAAATCTTCCAAATCACAGGGATTATTGCGTAATCTATAAGCAAGGACAGCACTTTGGGTGTTAACCCTTTGAGCGCTGGAACCGGATTTTGAAGGCCTTTGCAAACAGTTTGGATCCAGATGAGACGCCACAGAACATGGCGTCTCATCAGGATCCAAACTGTTTGCTATTCTGATAGTATTCTTTGAGAAAAAAATCAAAGAAATGCTAATTTTAGAAATTTAGCAGACAACAGTTTAGCAGACGACAAATTTCCCAGCATGCAAAGGGTTAATTAGTCATGGTTTTCCAACCACTTTATCACATGCAGTCATGATTAAGTTGGTGGAGCAAAGGTCTTGCATATGAGATGTTAAAACATCAGGTATCTGTATCACTTAAAGGGACATATTAAGGGTAGGTGTTTGTGACACTCACAAGGACATGTTATTTCTATGGGTTTTTGTATCACCTGGTAGGACAATATGCAAAGTCAATGGGTAACACTCAATGGGACATTTTATGACTATTGCTTTGTGTGTCACTTAGTTGGAAATTTATTGCAGTTGTTTCTTTATGCTATCTAATGTGCTTGAAACCATAACAGGGACTGAATGTGTACCCATTCAGTGTAATATTTAAATATGATCCCCAAATATTGCCCATGAATCCCCACATTAATTCGCCTCAAACTGATTTCTCATTCTTCCTAATAATGATTATTTTGCTACAAACAGTAGAGAATAGGGAGTCAACATGGTGGTCAATCTAGGTCAAGTGCAAGATAAACAAACTGTTTACCGTATTTATGGGTGGGTGGTTGTATCTGTTCAGTCAAGTTTTCTTATATCACACAACTGAATGCTAAGTTCAAACCAATATTGATGTTCAATTCTTGTTATACTAATAACTAGAATTTCAGTGCATAAGTAAAGAGATATGCTTATGATCCATACATCATGACAAAAACTAAATTAAATCAACATTGTCATTGTTTTCCATGGAGTTTCCTTAACTTAAGATATATATGCATCGTAAGGGTTCATAACAATATGTACAATCTCTGTAGAGATAATAGAATAAAAACACTTCAGGAATCTCCCGATTGATGTGCAACTTTGTTATGAACATGCAGAATATCTCCTCTCCTATGACAAGTGTTTTGACATGCTTTACACTAATGGTAAACCAGCTATAATATTATCTAGTCTCCAGTAATAACTCACAGCAAAATTGATATTTTGTTTACGAAGCATTTTTGTTTCTTAAAACTCAGTGATCATATCATGTCAACAATATGTGAGAAATCTATTGTAATAAATCAATGGGCTATGGTCTAACAGGGTTTCATGACACAAAGACTTAATTCTTTATGAGGCTCTAATTGTATTTAGTACATCTATGACAGCAACCGCCATACCTGTAGGAAGACAAGATGAATATACACAGGTTTTACTTTTCTCTGACCTATGTTTTATTACTTTACTTGTCATATCTCACTAATTATTGGGCCATTTAGCACTGTATGTGTATTAACACCAAAAACATCATGTCTTTATTGTTTTTGCAATAAATGCAGGCTTTAGCAGTAATGAATGCTTATTTACCCTTTGCATGCTGGGAAATTTGTCGTCTGCTTAAATGTTGTCTGCTAAATTTCTAAAATTAGCATTTTCTTTGATTTTTTTTTCAAAGAAAACTATTAGAATAGCAAATAGTTTGGATCCTGATGAGACGCCACGTTTTGTGGCGTCTCATCTGGATCCAAACTGTTTGCAAAGGCCTTCAAAATCCGGTTCAAGCGCTCAAAGGGTTAACGGGCTCTATCACATTTTGCTCACCTACATATCTGGTTTAACAAAATGTTGCACATTTGCACAGTTTAATGTCTGTTGCATAAAAGATAGATCACATGAGGGCACACAAATAAACAGAATTACCAGTGGGTCATGGTTAATGAGAGTCTAAAAGCCAAGTAACTCAGAATTTGCAGAACAGACACATTTCATACGAATTTAACCTCAAATTTGACCATAAGAACAGAAACTGAGTTTCTGATAAGTTTAACCATAATGGATTAAAGTACTGCAAGAACTCAGTTCCAAAGAAGGTGCACAGCAAGTATAGAAACTGAGCACAAGACAAATTTAATCATAATGGTACAGAAACTGTATGCCAGAAAATTGTTTATGAGCCTTGTCTGTGAAAAGGGGGTTCAATTCATGTGCGTTAACCCTTTGAGCGCTGGAACCGGATTTTGAAGGTTTTTGCAAACAGTTTGGATCCAGATGAGACGCCACAGAACGTGGCGTCTCATCAGGATCCAAACTGTTTGCTATTCTGATAGTATTCTTTGAAAAAAATCAAAGAAAATGCTAATTTTAGAAATTCAGCAGACAACATTTTAGCAGACGACAAATTTCCCAGCATGCAAAGGGTTAAAGGAAGTCTCCTTGACGAAAATCCAGTTTAGGGGGAACGTGACATCCCTGATTAGCCTGTGCAGTCTGCACGGGACAACACTTTTTGCACATGCATTTAAACCTCGTTTTCTCAGAACATGACTCGTATATAAGTACAGATGATAAATTCATGATAATGATAATTGAAAGTATGTTTCAATACTGAACTTAAGTAAATTGTACTGATATCCCCAACCACTAAAGCACCCGGCATAATTCTCCTTTTAAATAGTCATAAAAAAAGTGCTTACTTTCTATAATTGTTAAAAAAAAACATCTTTAGTGTCACTTTAATAATTAGTGTTTAACTTTGTCAGAATCATTCTTAATTTATTTATCATATCCATAATGCTTTTTTTTCAAAGTTGTTAAGCAAATAAGTTCAAAGTATCAGAAATTCGCACAGTTAATGGGTTTATCAAACAGTAACAATATGTCATGTTTACACATTTAGCACATTGACTTTAAGGATGAAATGAAATGCAATACCTTCATGATGATTCACTCTTGATATATTTATACAGAATAGAAAGTCTACATTTTCGGAAATAGATCTAACCAGAAGCTGAAGAATAACAGATCAAAGTAATGAATACATGCAGTGTTTTAGTATAGATAAGGTTATTACATAAAATGATAGGTATACGTGGTACATGATATTTGACTTAAATTCCCACCACAAAAAATCACATTTTGCACAAATTCTTGTTGAACATGAATAAGGGTGATTTAAAAAATAATGAAGCCAAAATATATTTTTTTCTCNAAATTGTCATTACATATTTTTATAATTATAAAGATAAGTTTGAGGGAACTTGAATTGTTTGCTGAAAGGATCTAGCATGACTTTAGGCCAAATCTGTACACTTGGCACAATGTCAAAACGGGTGAAAATCTCAAGAAAAATAGCATAACTTTTATATGTATTTCATTTGAGGTATTTTGTGGCCCTTAGTATGTTTATTATTGATGGGATATCAGAGGCATAAGGAATCTCCATAATTATGCAGTGCGTCATAGATCTGTATTTCCCATAAAAACATATTTCACAAATTGTAGATACAATTGACCTGGTTTTCAATATTCACATATATATTTCAATATATTCAACCTTGTTTTGATGATATTTTTTACCATGTTCTATATATTAAAGGCCAACTAGACCTTGTTCTCTATATGCTGGACATCTATATGTTGGGCATTGTTCTCTATACAAATGGATATATATCAGTCTTTAAAGAGACCTTTTTCTCTAAATAGCAGGCAATGTTCTCTACATATTAAACATTGTTCTCTATGGCAGTGACAATGCTAGATCTAAATATAATACATTATGCCTCTTTATTGTAATTTGACCTCTATATATATTAGACATTGCTCTCTATACTTAATCTAATATTGTGTTCTCTATATATATCAATCGGACCGTAATGTTCTCTAGAAATTATTTGGAAATATTGGACCCCTTTTCTCTTAATATTAAAACATTGTTCTTTTTACAAAATACATTTATACATTCTTGAGTATATTGAACCTCATTCTCTATAATTCACTTTTCTCTATATACAGACCTTTTTCTCTATCTATATTAAACATAATAATTATTCACTATATATTGGACCTTGTTCTCTATAAATTAGACCTTGTTGTTTTTATACAATATACATAACACGGTGTCCTGTATTTACTAAACATTGTCCTCTGTAATACACTACATCCTCTCTATATTTTCATTAGGTTTCATTACAATAATTAAATAATAAAAAGTAACATACCGTTGTTTATCATAGGTTTAAATATGGTTTGAAGTTTAGATGCGTAGGAATTATACCAAGAGGGCGACAGCCTGAGTGGATTAATTACAAGTGTCTGAAAGACTAAATGTCATCCGTCATATTTGACATTTGCCCTCTATATATTTTCAAAACTATATTCAACTTTTATTTTGGCTTTTTTGTTCACTTTTGCTTTTGAATGCTTTCTTGAATCCAAATCTAACCATTCATTCTGCCATAATATAAGGTTTTTTCATTTTATAGAGGTTTATGTGAAAAACGTTCATTTTGTGTCCCAAGTGTACAACATTTAATAACCAACTTCAGGCTTACATAAAAGATTATTGGAGAAATATTTTGTTTAAAATTGACATTTATTTGAGAAGAGGAAAGGTAATTTTGTTTTTAGTCCCATGGTAATGTCAAATATACTTCCTACACATAATCATTAAGATTTTCCTTCTGAACCCACAATATGGAGACATACCCATATAATAAGAGTATTTCATCCCCAGAGTGAAGAAACCACCTATTGTCTTTGAGATTACACCCTTCTGTGTACTTCTTACCAGAAAATTAGTATCTTAGTGTATGTTTTAGAAAATGACACTTGTCCATCAAACATGATAAAAAGTTTGTACACTTGGGACAATATTGGTCTTTATTAAGCAATTGTAAAAATATGGGGTTTAATGGCCAAAAGTTCTTATTTGAATGACTGTCTTGGTAAACTTTGAATTGAGCTTTCTCCGAGTCTTATCTTTAAAATGTTATATAGAATGGTTCATGCTCTCAATCTGAATGAGCCTCGCTGTGAGAAAACTGGGCTTAATGCATATGCGTAAAGTGTCGTCTCAGATTAGCCTCTGCAGTCCGCGTGGACTAATCAGGGACTACACTTTCCGCTTTTATTGTATTTTTCGTTTAAAGGAAGTCTCGTCTTAGTGAAAATCCATTTAAGGCGGAAAGTGCCATCCCTGATAAACCAGTATGGACTGTACAGGCTTATATGGGATGACAATTTACACACATTAAACCCTGTTTTCCCAGAGCGAGGCTTAAATGACTTTGTGCTCCCTTGCCCAAACTGCTGATGTTGCATGACTGAATAACACACAGGGTACTCACCATGCGCCCATTCCCCCCATTGGTTTCTGGAGGTGCGGGTGCATGTCCCCAGGGCGCCCCTTGTCCGCAGGGCTCGATTTCTCGTGCCGGACTAGCAGCTGCTGACCTAGCTCCTCACACCATGTGGACAGAAGACCTGCAAACAATAACAGTATGCATGAAGTAGATGTGTCACCAACGGAGCTTAATGCATAAACCTGTCCAGTCTGCACAGTCTTATCAGGGACAACACTTTCCGCTTGTATGGTATCTTTTGTTTAAAAGAAATTTCATCTAAGCGAAAATCCAGTTAAGGCAGAAAGTATCAGACTGCAGACTGCACACAGGCTTATCTGGGATGACAATTTACGCACATGCATAAAACTCCTTTTTTCTCAGACAATGCTCCTCTATAAGGAGCATTTTAAGAGATTGAAAATCACCATTATGTATAAAAAGCATGATGATTTTGTTCCCTGTATATAATATCTTAATAATTTAATTTCATGCAAGCATTATAATATACCACTAAGCCCCAACTACTCCACCCCACTCAAAAGCCCTTAGCTCAAAGTTGAATCTAGTCGATTCTTTTACTTAGACAAAATCAGCTCAACATCAATGCCATGAATCATTCAAATCAGGTCAGTGTGGAATACTGTACTGTCCTGAAAATGAAATGTTCCCATTTTAAACCTAATGCAATGCTACCTCATTGATGGCAGTGACATAATTGCACAACACATAAAAGTCAAAACATACAGTTGCAGACATTTCTCTTCAAGGTTTTCAAAGCTGATAATATAAAGTTATCACTTCTCTACCAAAAACCATGTGTTTTTGTTCTTAGAAAATCCTGTGTTTTCTGGGCCAGACACTGAGTATTATTGGCAGATGTCCCACAATTAGCCTAGGTGCAAAATGAAACTTCTTCCTCAGAATAAATTCTTTACATTTTATGTTATGCCGAAAAACAAAGGATTGGCAGTAAATATGGGGGATGCTGATGTTATTGGTTCATCCATCAGCCACCACTTTCATACTAATCACACACTCATAACTGATTTTAAGATACTAGTGTTAAACTGATTATGTAAATAACTTCCGCTCATTTATGTTACTTTTAATTGTTTAACAGCTTTTACTCAATTGTAAAAAAATACACATACTGTATATTTACATGCTGTTTCATTAAATTTTCAGTTGTACATATTTGATCTTTTTTTTTTTAATATGAAATCAAAATTAAAATTGAAGTTTAACACCCATATAGTAATTTAAAAAAAGTCCACTTCAAATTAAATTTAAATAAATTTGACATAGTTTTTAATAATAAATTCCTCATGATTTACTTAATATTTCCTCTGTCAGTACAAGTTCAGAGGTCATTTTAGTGTCCTCTTGTTCCAGTAAAGCCATCAATTCAACATCCATTCTTTAGTTAACTAATATTCAAGTCAACATATCATTACAATAACTCAGAATCTTCCGGTACTCTATCTAGAACACTATAGATCTTCATCTGGGTACAGTTCACATGGTTTACCAAATAAGACGCAATACCCTGCAGTCTATAAATAATGTTAATCTAATGTCCTCCTACACCCTTAGTTCGCAGTTATCACCACAAAAATATGAATGACAAATCCTTAGCCTCATGATTAAACTGGGCATGGTAAACAGGGACATGTCATAATTCACTTCCTAACACTACCTACCTTTTTTACTTACTAAATCATGTATCATTAAGTGAAATGGTCTCAGTGATTTACTAAACAATTTAAGACTATCTGAAAATACTACAAACAATCTAATAAATGTGTTTCAAGAAGTATTGTATTTAAGAAGACATAAACTGAACAAAAAATCATTTTTTACAAGTTTTAAATCTTGATTTAACCGAGTACACATACTAATTTAAATAAAAACCTCCAATCTCCTTTAAATCTATTTGAATCATAATTAAGTACAATATGACAAATTGTCAATGGTAATGACCCAGGACTTTCCTTACAAAAACAACATTTCTGCTGTTAAAAGCAACAATATATTGTTGTCACTGCGCCCTGATCTCTCCCCACTACAAAAACCTGCTCATTCAAACAAACTAATCTGCACAAACACATGCTTAAATTCTATCAAGATTGATTCAGCCAGTTAACAACAAATACTTGGGGCATTTAAAGTCTCACTATTTATTAAGCAGCGATCAATATTGTTGAGATCTGGATACTTGATTCCGGTCCAAACTAGAAGCCTCATCACAAGCCTTCATTCAATAATAACCTTGGTCCCTACCCGTCATGTTAACAATAATCATCCCTCCGTACCAGACCGATATGAAAAGCTCTTTGTCACCACTCTCTTTAACAGCCACATTGTCGTGCTTTTCCACAATTTGTCACCAAGGCAACAGCAAAGGTGCTATGTCTAAACTAATACGGAGAAATCAGCCTTGCTATAATTGACTGTTCATAATTATATCTCCTCTATAATGTCAAATCAAGGACCATTTACTGCATCAATTTCTAGTCAGGAAAAGTGGGCTTGATCAATCAGCATATTATTTAAAACTGTGTATTTAAAGTGTTATCAACTGGGATCATGATATTGAGATAATTAATTGGGGAACCTGCTCAATGGGAAGACACCAATGAAAATACAATAATTGTGTCATTTTCTAAGAGCACAGAACACTCTTGTATAAACTGAACACTCTTGTATAAACTGATAACAATTTGGCAATCAATTATCTTTCCATAGAAAACAAGTAGCATGATAATGTTTCAATATACCACGTACATTATCATTATTGATCAGCGTCTTGCATAAATGTTACTGGGTCATATATATGTGTCGCGCCAGCTAGATCAAACGGAAGAGTGCTGGACTACAAATCCAAGGATCATGGATTCGATCTCTGGCCTGGCTACATAACTAGTATGTGCATTGGTCATGAAATCCTCCCTCTACCTCGGATTCAAGTAGGGAAGTTGTCAGTTACTGGCATAAGTATGTGCACTATAACCCTTTGAGCGCTGGAACCGGATTTTGAAGGCCTTTGCAAACAGTTTGGATCCAGATGAGACGCCACAGAACGTGGCGTCTCATCAGGATCCAAACTGTTTGCTATTCTGATAGTGGTCTTAGAAAAAAAATCAAAGAAAATGCTAATTTTAGAAATTTAGCAGACAACATTTTAGCAGAGGACAAATTTCCCAGCATGCAAAGGGATAATATATCTAAGGGATTGGTAAACCAGCTAACCCAGGAAATGTGCTTGAGTTGATTCAATGACAGCCATGATTTGGCTGTAATACTGTTGAAAACTAAACAAACAACACAAACAAAACCAAGGGTTATTTGCCTACAATTCGCACTCATTTAAAAATTATAATATAATAATGTCATTAACATGTAACATCTATGTCACCCTACATTCAGTTAAGAATGTAAAATTATAAATACTCAACCATTCATAAGTTCTGGTAGCATTGTTAATTAAAATACATATAAAAAAGTCATACAATTGGCCTAATTTAGATGACATAATATGCATGAATTTTATTCATAATTTGTGGCAATTTTATTTTAATGTATTTTAAATTGCCTTACATATCATCTTTCGGTCTAGATTTTGCATAATTTGTATGACCTCTAAAATAATGTTTCGATTTTATTTACTCTCTGGTCTTTATTTAACAATTACTGAAATAAAAAGAAACCATCGGAGACGGGTGATGCTCCCCAAAGTTTTTTTTGTCACAATATTGCACTATATATTCAGATAAAAGAAAATGTTTTGAGGGGCATAACTTTGGACAAAATAATACGATGGATGGTATAGCAACTTAAAAATTTCAAAAAGCCATAACTCTCTAAATAAATCATCTAACCAGAACCCACTAATAACATGCGCATCTCCTCAAGGTAGTAGAGCTTCCCATAGATCTTAATTGAATTCCAGTCAGTAGTTGGGGAGAAATAGCCCGGACAAGAATTGCACTATATGTACAGTTTATAGAAAATTTTAAAGGGCCATAACTCTGTGAAAAATCATCCGACCATAACCAGCTGATAATATGCACATCTCCTCTTGGTAGTGAAGCTTCCCATAAAGTTTCATTGAATTCCGGTCATAAGTTGCTGAGAAATATCCCGGACAAAAATCCGGACGGACACACACACACACACGGACAGACGAAGCGGCGACTATATGCTCCCCCCCCCCCAAAAAAAATTGGGGGAGCATGAAAAATGCATAATACAAAAGCATTAACCACATGTAAAACTTAGAATACATTTAAAAAGTCAAGGAAAAGGCTACAACAAGAAGATGTCACAGACAGTGTACTCCAGGCTATGGGTGAATTTTTGTCGAAACGGTACATTAAGCATTCAGAAAAAGACAAACTGCAATTACAAAGCCCTGGTATTACCAGTATGTTCTTTTAATCAAAGGACAATAACTCATTAAAAATAATGCAAAAGTGAAACCATTTCAATATGCACTGATATTCACTTGCAGGTAATTATTCTGTAAAAGTTTGATGAAAACCCCTTTAAGAATGTAGGTGTTCGCATAAAAGGTTTTATATGTAATTATGCTGTAAAATGTTCGAAGAAATTGCAGGAAAAATGAAGAAGGAGTTGTGCACAGACGCTTTTATATTCAATTTGTAAGAAAGTTTAATAACTACTTAAAACAATAAAGCAATCGCGAAGCCTTGACAACATGTACCACTTGGAGATAACTATTCTGTACAACTTTGACACAATTTTCATGCAAAATGTAGGAGGAGCTGCACATCGAAACGTCTATATGTAATTTATCACAAAAGGCTATAACTCCTTAAAAAATCACTCAATTAAACAATCTTGATAATATTTGCTGTAGCTCTTGCAGATAATTATTCTGTAAAAGTTTGACAAAGAAATGTCTGAAAAATGTAAAAGGATTTGCGCACAAAAGTTTTTATATACAATTTAAAACAAAGGGCAATAACTACTTTAAAAATAATGCAATCATGTAACCTTCACAATATGGGCTGAAGCACTTGAACATAATCATTCTGTCAAAGTTTGACGAAAATCACATGCACAACGAATGAGTTGCGCACAGAAGCTTTTTGTGTTGGATGGAAAGACAGACACACGCAGGCACACACCCGATGTGATGGATTGAAGGAGGCACACACACACACAAACGGTATGACGCCTCCCATTTCTATATCAATGCCCTTTTTGCAAGGGGATAACATGTAGTTGCTATGAAATATGATCAGTAAGCAATATGTTACTACATGTATGTGATTAATGGCCCACAACTATTTTGATTGCAGGCCTTTTCCTGGCCATTTTAGGAAAAATGCAATTTTGGGATTTCTTCTTTTAAAAAAACAAGGCTTGTCACCATAGGATGACATATGCCCCCTTTTTCTAATTTTTCATAACCTAAACGCAAAGTGTGACGGAATTTCAGATATACAGACAGATGAACAGTGCGATCACTATATGCCCACCTTCGGAGGCATAAAAATTTAAAAATTGTTTTCTGAAATTAAGATTTTTTTTCTTCAAATTGGGAATATTTTCTTCAAGTTTGCTTTGGGAACGGGTTTAACGGACCCGTAAATAAGTCAGAAAAAGACCTGGATGAGTATAACAGGCTACAAGTAGGTAGATGGCTGATTGTACAGTTCAATTGAACAAGGTCTTTAGTAATTGGAATCTTTTTATTATCTGTGATTGTCTTGGCCATATTTACATCCCCAACTGACAGTATTCTCTCCTCAAAGTAAGTGCCAGTAATGGCCAAATAGATTTATATGCACTTGTCTTATTTTGCATACTCTGATCAGTAACTCTTTGAGTGCTGGAACCGAATTTTGAAGGCCTTTGCAAACAGTTTGGATCCAGATGAGACGCCACAAAACGTGGCGTCTCATCAGGATCCAAACTGTTTGCTATTCTGATAATATTCTTTGAAAAAAAATCGAAGAAAATGCTAATTTTAGAAATTCAGCAGACAACATTTTAGCAGACGACAAATTTCCCAGCATGCAAAGGGGTAAACTATCATTATTCCAGCTGTCATAACAAATGTTCCATAAAATACCCCCACTCCCAGTCCAAACAGCTAAACAGCCAAACCTGTCATTAATTTATTTATATGGTGCAATTACTATAATCTGTATTCTTCCTACTCCCAAGCAGTCAGCAGCATGTTTCCTTTCCCAATAACCAGCAATATTGGCAGGGTTTGCTGCGCTGACACAAAAATGAATACAATTGATTTTCTGCACAGACTCAAAGGTCTTCAAGTATTTTCCATCAATTTGAGTTAGGACAATAAATGTGATCTGACATTAAATCTGGTGATGGAGGCAAGACCTGAGCCCTACTGCATGGCTGCATCTAGGAACAAGAAATGTCCAACCCTTTCACACTCAGAAGCAAAGTGAAAAAGGATATATTATGCAACCAGAATAACACGAGTGACTTGCAGGCTGTTCAGGTTTTATGTTTGCTGCTCATCAGTATCTTAGGGTTTGAATTGAAGCCTTTAAAACTTGAATATTTTAAGAAAGGTCCTTAATTTAATTTGATTTTCTTAGGGACTAGAAACAGGTCAAAATGCATATCTGAATGGTAAAGGGTTAAAAAAAATCAGCGCTAATTGTTTAAATAAAAGTTAAAGATAATCAGTAATGTTAATTAAAAAACTTGTTTCTGCCATATAACAAATACAAATGAATAACTAATTGCATTTATACACATTTTATACATTTAATAATTGCCCATGTCACGTACATATCTGCTCATCATGTAACTTATGTATATCCTCTTTGTTTGTTTAAAAAAGGAAAGAAGACTGTAGAAATGCATGCACATTAAATCTGAAATGTCATTTAATAACCATGTCCTTGTGGATTTGCTCTCAAGAAAATATTTGCATTTTATTTGGCTCAGCATTTCAAGAAAAAGTCAGCCATGAATTCAGAGCTATACAAGACCTCAATCACAAGTGTGTAGCTTATTGATGGCAATTACTATAATAACCAGAGCTTAAGACAAATGTTCAAGCTAGCAGAGTTTCTCTTATGGCTTTTAATAATACTTGATGCATCTAACGCAAACATTTGGCAAATGAATACAAAGTGTCAAATTATACAACACAAATTCATTCTTACACTGAAATAATTATGTGATATGTACATTTATGGTGTTAAGAAGGAAATTCATACAATTTGAGCCTTGCTCTGTGAAAAGGGGGTTTAATGCAAGTGCGTAAAGTGTTGTCCCAGATAAGCCTTTGCAGTCTGCATTTATGATATTTTTCGTTTAAAGAAAGTCTCTTCCTGTTAAGGCGGAAATAATCGTCCCTGATTAGCCTGTGCAGACTACACAGGCTAATCTGGGACGACACTTTACACACTCGCATTAAACCCCCTTTTCACAGAGCGAGGCTCATTTACAACTACAAAACAATGTTGTGGGGTATCTCATTATTTAACATGATACAACCTGATTCTGAGTACATGGCCTGACCTGCACCCAACTGCCTGCCACAATGTCAGGTTGGCATCACTGTTATGCAATTTCCAGGAAATCCCTTCAAGTTTCCAGTGGTAACAAGGGCCAGGTCCCATGGGGACTTATCTGCTTTTCACTTCAGGGGCAAGTTATTATGACCTCTTATCTGATACAGATAGTGGAACATGATTGCACTGGTCTGATAGACCACTGACACCCAGCCAGCATCAAACAGCATCAATTAGAAACTCTGTGCACCTTCTGCACAAGGCGATAAAAACACATCACAGGAATAGCAAAACTCACATTCTGCAGAAAATATTCCATTACCCCTACTTATTAATCAATTTTCGGCAGTAAAGATTTTACCTATGTAAGTGGCTGGAAACCTCCAGAGGTGATAGTTGGGTGTATTTACACTGTTAGCTTTGCTGGCTGTGTTATTATATTTCCTGCTGAGCATATCTGCCTACCAAGCTCAGGCTCTGTATCTTGGATCTATGGATAAACATGTCAATCATACAGGGAAATCATCAGAGAGATGAGAGGAACCTTCAGAATACATGTTACACCTTCATTGGTAGTTGGAAAGGGAAAACACCAAAATAACAGGTGTGCTCCAGGTATTTCAGGACTTGTTCTGCTTGTAATATCTCTTGCTATTAATACAACACTG
This sequence comes from Dreissena rostriformis, assembly GCA_007657795.1. Classification (NCBI taxonomy): domain Eukaryota; kingdom Metazoa; phylum Mollusca; class Bivalvia; order Myida; family Dreissenidae; genus Dreissena; species Dreissena rostriformis. The sequence goes on along the minus strand of VMBQ01000887.1, from coordinate 141,905 downwards.
CTTGTTGGGTCCAGCATTATTTTAGCCTCGTAAAAACATGCCAGTTGTGTTGTAGTTGGGCTGATAGCTTGTTACTGTGAACACTTGCCAGTTGTGTTGTAGTTAAGCTGACAGCTTGTTACTGTGAACATTGGCCAATTGTCTTGTAGTTGGGCTGACAGTTTGTTACTGTGAACACTTGCCAGTTGTGTTGTAGTTGGGCTGACAGCTTGTTACTGTGAACACTGGCCAGTTGTGTTGTAGTTGGGCTGACAGCTTGTTACTGTGAACACATGATAGTTGTGTTGTAGTTGGACGGACAGCTTGTTACTGTGAACACTTTCTAGTTGTGTTGTAGTTGGGCTGACAGCTGGTTACTGTGAACACTTTCTAGTTGTGTTGTAGTTGGGCAGACAGCTTGTTACTGTGAACACTTTCTAGTTGTGTTGTAGTTGGGCTGACAGCTTGTTACTGTGAACACTTTCTAGTTGTGTTGTAGTTGGGCGGACAGTTTGTTACTGTGAACACTTTCTAGTTGTGTTGTAGTTGGACTGACAGCTTGTTACTGTGAATACTTGATAGTTGTATTGTAGTTGGGCTGACAGCTTGTTACTGTGTTCACTTTCTAGTTGAGTTGTAGTTGGGCTGAAAGCTTTTTACCGTGAGCACTTGCATGTTGTGTTGTCAAAGTGTTCTATAGATCTTGCTTGGAAATCAATTTCATGATAGAAACTCCTGTGAAGTAGACCTATGACGTGGTAACCACACAAGTCACCTGAAAGGAGTCTTTCTTTCCACCCAAGGAACAACTAAATCAATTTGTTTGATCTTAGGACAAAGCATTTTCAAGATATCATCCAGAAACAACTTTCATGTAACAATCCCTTGTGACCTTGACCTTTGACCTCAAAATCAATAGAGATTAGCATAAGTCAATGTGTTGTCTACATATCAAGAGGAGATTTTTTTACACAGGTTCCTGTGACCTTGACCATTGACTTGGAAACCTCAAAATAGAAAGCGTTTTCATTTCCTCCACAGAAACAACTATAATAATTTGCATGATAGTTAGTGAATTTTAAAGTGTGGAAACGAATTTACCCCCACAATCCCACGTGACCTTGACCTTTGACATAAACATTAATAGGCTTCTTCCTTTCCTCCCAAGTAACCATCTTACCAATATGCATAGTTGTAAGTCAAAGTGTACTATATATAGCATGCAGAAATAGTTGGTCAAGGGACGGACCGACCATCTGTTGACCTACCAACATACAGATGTAAAGCAATATTTCCCCTTTTCTTTGAAGAGGGCACAAATTTGTGCATTAATTTATCCAGTAGTAGAAACGCTTTTTCATTAAATTGAGTTAAATTAAACTAATTGATGCATGCTTTGCATTGTTTTTCCAGACAGATGTTTACAACTATCACTTTGTTTGGGCAGTGTTTTCATAAATCATCACTAATTTGTTTATTAACTGCATTACCTTAAATGCGCATGACATAATGTCAACAGATCACCTTCAATTTTGAATACTCAACTGGTTACTTGGATTATTGGAAAAGAACAATTCCTCAGAGTCGTTATCAACATTTCTCGGAAAAAAACAAACAGAACCAGCGATTGAGAGAAATGGAATAATGATCCGCTTTCAGGTTAATTATTCCTAGCTAGTGACAATATTATCAATCTTGGAGGAAAACATTTAAACTGTTCACATCAACCCTAGCTCCTACCATAAAACAATAATCAATACATTCCATCTCAAAATGCCATTCGCCTATAGAAGCCAGAACTGTTCCCATATCTGACGGCCTAATGGAGCAATCTATTGGAACTATAATTCAGATCTCTGCTAGTTATTTTATCCCCCCCCCCCCTTCCCAGACACTTGGGGACACACAATATCACAGCCAATTTGTTCCAAGCCCCATGTGTACAAACACACCAGTGAAAGGCCCAAATGGAGCTGCTTGATTTTCCGGCTCCAAATCAATGGGTGTAAAAAGCTTGATGAAGAATAGTGAAGAAAGAATCACGCACCCATTAAATGTCCCGATAGAGATCATCAAATTGTTGAAGTAGCCCAATCGTGTCATTGTCATTGAATTAAACAGCTTGAAACAGTTGACAATATGCGAGCACCGGTTAGAGCCCGACAATAGCAGGGGAGATAATGTTTACAACTGTAGCTATTTTTCATTGTCATCAATACAAATCAGAACACTTGATTGTGTGTTAGGCTGTCAGTGTTAGCAATCTTGAAAACATACACTGGTTGATAAACGAAAACAATACTGCCTAAATACTTCAAATTGTTGATGACTCATTGAGTAATTGTACTTAACAGAACTGACATGAAGGCCGTTTAGTCATGTTTAAGATCGTTAAAATAAATGTTCTTGACTTATATCATTCAGTCTGCCAGAATATTGAATACAACAAATAGGTGCAATTATATATTGGCTATAAAGTAACATTTTGACAACAGGTACCCATCACTTTTTTCTTTTAATACTTCTTAAACAGAAGACAATTTAAGGGCCTAGCACACATTTCATGGGATAGAGGGCTCCTGTAAATTTATATCCCTGATATAAAGTATCTATAGTTTATAAACCTTACTTAACTATTTACCATAATTAAATTAACTGTACTGTAGTATCAGATTTAAACCAAGATGCACTCACACCAAGTGATCTTATAAAAGACGTAAATTCGTATCAAGTAAAATAAAATGAACTATTTGAATATAATAGCAATTGATTAATTTAACGAAATGTCACTCATTCCCTTAACCCAAGCAGGTTTATTAAATATCAATTAATTAAATCCTCAACACCTCTTATGCAATCATTCAGAGTTAATAAAAATTTCACATACGGCTACATGCATAATTACCAAGCAATTAATTAAATAACCATTTCAGTGTCAGTCATTTAAATATTTACAAATCTGATCAAATAATGTTTCACTTCTCACTAGGAGCTAAATAGACGCAACGAATCGGTCTATCTCAATAGAAATTATTTATCAACATACAAACATACTTTACGCTCTACAGGTAAACTCTCTAAACAGATATTTTGTAGTCAGGTCGCAGTAAATACATCAATGGTGTATATGTGTTAAGCTAATAAGCATAGAGCGATGGTATTTGATACAAATAATTTGTGGTTTTGATAGCCAACTTATTGTTAGAACAAGACAAGCATCGGCTGTTTTATATATGCGCTTGCCAGGGCCAGCGAGAGAAACGTCTGACGGGTCAAAAGGAGGTGAGGGGTTAAATATCAATGAGAGTTCAGCGGAACTTAACATTTATCTTACAGAAAATTGGACTGAAAGTTGAGATTTGTATGCACGACGATTAACATATTGAGAGCATCCATCAGGCAGGAGTTGTGCACAGATATCATGCATACACCCCACCCGGGACACGCACCAGACGAAAATTAATTGACTGTGTTGATCATGCTGCTGAAACGCTGGTCCGTCGGAGCAGGTAAAGTGCCAAATGTTCATAACGCATTCCGATTTATTTATTGCCTCTTTAGGGTATTTAGATCAATAAATAAATGTTGTGCACGCGAGGTGCACGGGGGTCTACGGATCTACAAGGCCCGTGCAAACAGGGCATTTCAGCGCATGTCACCATTCTGATAACTGAGTTTGCCTTTAAACACTGAAACGGTATTATTAAAAATAATAATGACAGCGTTAACAAAAAGTTGATTGCAATTTATCAGTTTAAAATATGCCGATTGAAAAAGATCCAAATAACAATACTAATGTACACGCCTGTGTTGTTATGTTGTTAATAATAACAGTTATAGACCAACACTCATTAAACGGTCAGCAGTTCAAATAGGCTCCGTTCAAATATAGTAAACATGCCACTAAAACGTAGATGATACATACGATTTAAGGGAACGTAATTTCCATAGTTATATTAAAATACATTTAAGATTTAGAAAACCCGAAAGAGGGCCCTGTGAAATAATACCAGTAGTGACCAGCCGGACAGCCCAAATTGTATATCAACCGAAGCCGAAGGCTTACGAACAGTTTCATCATGTGTATCGAACAGTATCAAAGATTTTAAAAGAAGACACATTGACACAATTTGTCTATCTCTAAAAGTAAGAAAGTTCCAATTAAAAAGCATATCCACACTCTGAAATATGTGTCGTGTTCTGAGAAAACTGGGCATAATTGCTTGGGCGTAAATTGTCATCCCAGACTGTGCAGTCCGCACAGGCTAATCAGGGACAATTTCCGCTTTTATGGAATTTTTCGTTTAAATGATGTTTCTTCCTAGCGAAAATCCAGTTAAGGCGTAGAGTGTCGTCCCGGATTAGCCTGTGCGGACTGCACATGCTAATCTGGGACGACACTTTACGCACATGCATTTTGTCCAGTTTTCTCAGAACACGACACATATATGTTTAATAAATAATGTTAGATTTTCATAAATTTTTCATACTTATCCAGTGTTTAAAAATATTGTTTTTGTAACAAACTAGACTTAGTGTCAGTTTCAACAGCCAAATACAATAAAGCGCTACCGGAATTGCAAATTGACAGTGTGTGTAAACTCACGGCAGCGACGTCATACGGTTATTACCGTATTTAGCGCTTGCTAAAGATATATAGTGAAACCAAATGATGCTGTAGTTTGCCATCTATTGAAACAAATAAATATAGCTTGTTATAAGCATTATTATATGCGTCTCCATGCTTGTAGTTACGAGACATATGAAGCTGCGATATGGCACATCTTCAGAAGAATGATTCTAACTTATTAAATTGCTGTATTGTTTAGAATTGTATGTCATAGATTGTATTGATATTTAACTTAAATAAAGGACATAATTTGAAGAAACAAATATTTAGAGATGACAATTATGGAGAAAATATACAGCTATTATTACTTACCGGTATGTGCAATCATTTACACTACAGTGTAAGTTGACAATTGATGTTTATGCTTTCATCTATGTTTGAATAGAGTTATGCTTTTTTTAAAGGGACTGAAAACCACGAATGACGAAAAAAGAAAAGTTCTAAAATACCGTATTTTTTTTACAATTATTAGTTTATATTGATTAAAATATCAGTTGAGATGTTGTTTATCTCTGTTTAAATTGAGATAATCTTCTTCAATGTGTCTAAGATTGCAAATGTAAGGCTCAGGGCAACAATTAAATGAAGTGCGGAATAAGGCAACATAAACACACCAGCCGTCATGTTTCTACAAGGAAAGGGATTTCCTAGATCCTGAGGAAGAACAACATTATTTTTTTTTGTACAGAAACTGTTACAGGCCATCCAGCTCATACGCTTTTACATAGCAGGATGCGTCATACGGATATTGCTCAGGCTGGTCAGGTGGGATACCTAGAGATTGCTAGGGGTGGACATAAACCCACCATCCTCCAACAGAACATTGCACCTCAAACCTTCGAGGTGGGCTTGTTGTTCTCCATCCATTCTCCAAGAGAACATTGCACCTCAAACCTTCGAGGTGGGCTTGTTGTTCTCCATCCATCCTCAAATAAAATATTGCACCTCAAACCTTCGGGGTGGGCTTTTTGTTTTCCATCCATCCTCCAAGATAACATTGCATCTCAAACCTTCGAAGTGGGATTGTTGTTCTCCATCCATCCTCCAAGATAACATTGCACCTCAAACCTTCGGGTGGGCTTGTTGTTTTCCATCCATCCTCCAAGATAACATTGCACCTCAAACCTTCGGGTGGGCTAGTTGTTCTCCATCCATCATCCAAGATAACATTGCACCTCAAAACTTCGAAGTGGGATTGTTGTTCTCCATCCATCCTCCAAGATAACATTGCACCTCAAACCTTCGAGGTGGGCTTGTTGTTTTCCATCCATCATCAAAGAAAACATTGTACCTCAAACCTGCGAAGTGGGATTGTTGTTCTTCAACCAACCTCCAAGAGAACATTGCACCTCAAAACTTCGAAATGGGATTGTTGTTCTTCAACCATCCTCCAAATGAACATTGCATCTCAAACCTTCGAGGTGGGCTTGTTGTTCTTCAACCATCCTACAAGATTACATTGCACCTCAAACCTTCGCGGTGGGCTTGTTGTTCTCCATCCATCCTCCAAGAGAACATTGTATCTTAAACCTTCGAGGTGGGCTTGTTGTTCTCCATCCATCCTCCAAGAGAACATTTCACCTCAAACCTTCGAGTTGGACTTGTTGTTCTCCATCCATCCTCCAAATTGAACATTGCACTCAGACCTTCGAGGTGGGATTGTCGTTCTTCAACCATCCTCCAAATGAACATTGCACCTTAAACCTTTGAAGTGGGATTGTTGTTCTTCTACCATCCTCCAAGAGAACATTGCACCTCAAACCTTCGAGGTGGGCTTGTTGTTCTACATATCCATCCTCCAAGAGAACATGGTACCTCAAACCTTCGAAGTGGGGTTGTTTTTCTTCATCTGATTCTATCTTGGTTATAAGAGCAGCTGAGAGGCATCTAGACTACCAAACTCCTGCCATGGTGCTTCACCCTGCGTCAAATATTGCTTAAATCACATTATATATTGTGGTAAAAGAAGTGGCCTTGAATGTGTTCTTCATTATATGACCGAGGCAATGCGAATCAATTCAAACAAAGTTTTCACGTTTAAAATGGGGCTGTCGTATACAAAAAAAGACCAGTCATCTTTTACAAACCATGATAGCTTTAATAATAAATCATAATAAAGTAGAAGGTCTCAAAGTATGCTTTTAAACACGCACTCACTTATTCTGTAGGATACTCCGGGTCGTTCAATCAGTTTCTTTTTGTAGGGCTATTACAACTGTTTTGGAAACACACAAAAAAAAATAATAGATATACGACATATTTATTATATTTTATTCATATTTCTAGAAAAAATGCCACTAAAAGGAGCTGTTTATCGAATATTCGTACGCTTATTTTCTTTATAATCATATCGTAGCTACGGACGCGCTTTTAAGGAGTTAGCTTCCTAAAAGCCTATGTCAGGGGCGTAGGTAATGGAGGGGCAGGGGGGGGGGGCGGCCGCCCCTCCAATATTTCGGCTAGTCATCGTTATATAAAACGTAAAATCCCCCAAAAATCGCCGCCCCAAAACCAGTATTTTTGTAATCACGCACCGTCAGTGCAGAAGCCATGTGTCCCCTCTCCGTCTGCTCTGAGGTTGTCAATATCCCTTGTTAGGTGTCATAAACTAGGGGCCAGGGTAAATGTCATTGCGTTAATTGTTTTATTGTTCTTTTCCATGATTGCACTGTCGGTGTTTTGATTAAGGACAGGCTGTTCTTTTAATTTTAATTGATCGCTTTAATTCAAAGGTTACTGCCACTTAAAACAATTTTGAGTAAATATACGCGTGAAAATCATTAATTAGTTTGAAAATATTTTTGTTCTCTAATTTCAGGTTTTAAATATGTCCATCAGTAATAAAATATATGTGTTGTGAATGGAATGTTAATGTTATTATTTCTCATATCACTTGTTAAACTCCGTCATTAAAATACATAAACATTTACTTAATTTTATGTTTTAATTAGCACGAGTTTTTGGAAAGAAAATAATAACTGTGAGATTTCTGGGTCGTGGGCGGCGGCATTGGACAAACTGATTTCATGAAAAACTGAGAATGAGACAAAACTCGAGCATTTATATCAACATGAAAGTTCCCCCAAAACGCACCATATTAATTGTTATTGTATTTTTTTTCAGAACTACGGGAGAGGACAACCCTCTCAAACGAACCCCTTTATGTTCCCTGTGCAGAAACTGGACCGCCCCTCCAATGTTTGGAGGTTATCTACGCCCCTGTATGTGCCAATCGTACGAAGATTTATAAATAGCGAATTCGGTCCATCTATTTATATGCTATGGTTCATATATCCGTAGATCGCCGTGCGGGTTATTCCCCTTTGACTGCAATCGTACTGCTCATACCGCTAGTTAATTTATTTATGTGTTAAATATGACAAATATTTTGATCAGTTGCTGTTGCGCGAGAGTACATTAATTTTTCTGCAGCTCACGCAATAAATGTACAAATGACTCAAATGAACACCAGCGCGCATTAACTCGATTATACGCTTACTAGATAAATATGCTGTCATGATACAGACTGGTACCTTTGACGCGGTTAAGAGGTTTAAATTAGATGTAAATACCTCTAATAACGTTTATAAATTTAACAATTAAAGCCAGTTTGTAAGCCATAAACCTGCATAGTCCTTGAATATTAATTGAAATGAAAAGGTAAACGTGCCTGCATAGTCATTAAATAGTAATTGAAATGAAAGGGTATTCTTAAAAAAACAAACTGTCATTTTGCGGTATATTTGTAACAATGATTGCCAATTAGCATGCGCCTTAATACTAAGGATATTATTGATGAGTGTTTAAAAGGGCCAGTGATCGTGGTGGCCAAATTGTGGGTGACATGTACGAGTGGGCATGTGTTCACGTGACTAACATTTGACGAGGTGCGTATTTGCTCATAATTGTCATACTTCCATTATTATCCATTATAAAGATAGCTATGGATGTACTGCATCCACCCCAAAACTTTCAAACCGCTCATTTGTCATCGAGAATAATCTCCAAGTGGAATTTGTCAGGGAAACACTCTCTGATCCGTTATGACTACCGGTAGTATTGTTGTAGTATTGTTTATATATCCCCGTTAACAAAAAAAACAACAACTCAATTTTGAACAATAATCAAGAGAGTGGACAAATCTAAATGAAGAAGCAAAATCCGCGGCGCAATTAATTGGCAGCTTCCGACGCGATTGTAAGAATGTTAAAAAAAATCTATTCCCTATCCACTCTGATGCCTGTGAAAGAGAAACGGGTAAACGCTTTCTATTTGCGAATTAATTGCAATATTAAAACATCATAAACCCGGTTGCGGTCTTTATCGGGCGCATAATTCAATATGTTCATTTTCACTTCACAACCCCCTCTTAACAATACACGCTTAACGTTTACAACTTGAAGTCAGCAAACAAACTAGGACAAATGTTTAACAATTTGTCAGGTTATAAGAAATCAAAGATAATTCAGATAATACATTTATACACTTAATGTTGATACTAGGTTTTTAAGTACGAAGTGTCGAGCAGCTAAAGCCGCGGTCGATGAGGCAAACTATTTTGTATTTGGCTTCAATCCAAGTGTATACTCATTCGATCAAGGTACGATACACCTATCCGACGAATAACATACAATATTGAAAATTATTCTTCTATTTTCTCTTGTCAGCGCGAGCAGCAGCAGTAAACGGGACGCGCGTTCACGAATTGCGCGCGCCTAAACCTCGTAAGCACGTGCAATATGCGCCTAATCGATTGGTCAGGTACCATACTTAACTAAATTAGCGAACAACGCACCAGCGTACGCCAATAAATATACTTAATAATTAAAATTGTATGCTGTCTGTGGAATTTTACTGACTCAAAAATCATTTCTTCAAAACCACTGAAAAAGGCTTATGGACAGTTAGAATGCATTACAGTCTTCTAAACACGCACTCGGGCATCATAATTGTAATATTATTTCACTGATAATTTCTAAAAACGGTAGTGACGCAACACTATGTTCATTTCATTCCTCATACCACTTACCATATCAAAACTTGCCAGTTAATACACGCCATTGATTTTCACGTATACATTGTCGTGATAAACTCAGCGTGACGCAATGTCTACCGGTATTTGTACAAATGTACGCAATACCCAATCCACGCAACATTGACGTCATTTGCATATCTGTCAGACGTAACAATAATGACTATTTCAAGAGACTGTGAAACTATTTCAAAAGGTTGTGACACAAAATATTGAAAATGCAATTGAACATTGTGCTAGAATTAAACATCAAAAGTAACACATAACAAACATCTGCAGTACGCTCAACTCTTATCAAGAGGGCTATGACGGCTCTTGGTCGCTCACCTCAAAGAAATGTTGTATATGGTGCCAAAACACCCGAATGCAGCAGCTTTGTCATAGGGATATTCAGTAACATGAAGACAAGCCAAACTTTTAAACAGGACAAGACAAAAAGTTACATTTACAAAATAGGGGGCTCGATGATTTGTGTGGACTTGTTTAAAAATCGTGTCAGCGATCTGGGGAAAAAAATCGATGTTTTCTACAAAGCCATATAAGCCATAAACCCATAAAGTATTCAAACGTATACAAATAATTTTAGGACTATCGTAACGGTCACCGAAGGAACATTTTGTTGTTCTCATTTTGAAATCATATATACAAGATTTATCAATAAACATCTTTGCGCATCTAGTTCCATAGAAAACGACTGTCGAAGTTTTCGTGGACATTTTTGAAAATTCATCGCAAACACTATATGTTTAAACATTTTTTGTGAAATTATCTTTATATCCGCGATAATCGGTTTCTAAAAACAGGTTTTCTATAAAGCCGTAATATTTTTTTTTATAAACGAAAACAATAAATTTGCGGAATTTTGTACTGGAGGAACGTTTCTTTGATTTTTGGTAAATACTTATTTTAAAATCCAAACTTTTTCTGATTTTATTTTATTTCTTTTTTTTTCTAATAAGCCATAACACTAAAGGAAAATGCCACGTCACTCTTTTTAAGGAATCATTATAAATATTAGGAATTAGGTAAATTAATTGTCACTTACGGATTTTTCAGTGAAATTATTTTGAGATACGATGATCTTTTTTTCCGAGCAACTTTTCAAATTTCCGAAATATATGGAAAACTGCCACGCACCTTATAACATATCAATCGAATGTTCATCTTTGGAATTCGGTAAAAGATCACACAGGGAACATTTCGAGACCGTTGTCAATCATGCTTTTTAACCGAATTATGCACATATTTGATATATGACCTGTAAATGTGACCTTGACCTTTTAGCTATGGACACGTGTACTGCGCACGACGGATCGTCTCCACATGGCGATAATTTGGGGCAAATTGTCATAGCATTGTCTAAAGAACGATGAAGTTACAGAGCGGACAACCCCGCAAACATGTGCGTATGGGTCCCATATAGGCTACCCAATATCGGACCCATTTGGGCTTTATAGCATGCCCATATGGGCTAGAACACCATGGACCAACATGTGACGTTAGAATAAATTAATTGCAATGAATTTATCTTGTGTAATCATATTGTTAGTTTTTCCCCTCGTCTGTGAGATAATGGTTCTAAACAATTGTTATTTTATGTTAGAACGTGTTCAGAGCACGAACGATCGTATACTGTATGGCCCATATGGGTCTAAACTATTCATAATCGAGTGAGCGAAATAAGATTGGAAATACGAAACTTTCGGCAGCGTCAACAATGAAGAAAACAAACGGTAAGTTTTAACAAATGTACAGGTATATGGCTTTATTTATTTTACTAGTAGTAATTGTTTTTCATAATGATATATCACAATATCCGTTTGCCATGATAATGCATGATCATATTGAAGGTAAAGAACAGTTGAAGTTAAAATTCGGACCATATCGGTAAGAAACACACAGGCTAGGACGGGCGAACCAATCGCATAGACCGAATGGCCTTTATAGCAGCTATGTCTGGCTGTCCACAAGTGCCTTTTTTTTACAAATACCCTCCTTCCACCTCGCATGTACTTGAATGAATTAGTGTGGGTTGTGTACGAGCGATTTGTTTGGTAACAAATTGTACAAATCATCGATTAAAAAGTTTGTAAAGGTGTGTCCATGTACATCGGGGGAATACCAAAGGCCGTGGTTATACCACCTCAAAAGAACCATCGCTTACGCAATCCCGCAGTATGAAGTTACTTAGTTCGATGACTTGGCCTCATGTGAACCGAGTACACCGCACGAAGTGCAGCGAAACCACCGGTCACCATCAACATAGTCTTAATCATCCGCGTCTATGCCTAAAAACTATAATATGATACCAATTAACAGGTTTGTTTTTACCGATGATTGTGAGGACCATGTTTGTGGAAATTAAACACTGAATTCAACTACACAGTTTTGGCCGTAAACAGTCTATATGGCTAACAAATAGTCGCATAAACAAGTACGATGAAAATCAAGGCCCTGCGACGGTCAACATCATTCAGTGCTTATATAATTACGGAATGCTGCTTGGGGTTCTCAAATTGCTAACAACTAGTAACAAAAACCTTAATATTCTATTTAATCGCACAATATATCGATTACTTATAATTTATATACTGAAATACAAATTTACTAAAAATCTTGCGCTCTGCCAAATCGTTTACAAATAAACCTTGCTAAATTTCTTAACAAAAAGACGTTGCACATTTAAGCCTTTTATGTTTGTATAATTTGATCTTCTTATTCAGCGCTGTAAACTTTCACAAAGAAAAAGGCTTTATCATGATTTGTGTAAAATCAAGATTATGATGTTTAAAATGTTATCAATATACATCAAATAGCGGTGTACGATTACAACATGAGCCACGTCATGGGCATAAGACCGCNTTTTTTTGGGGGGGGGGGGTGTTCTGTCAATTTGTTGAACGTACACGATGTAACAACTACGTTGCTCTAATAAACCACGAACATTCAGTATCTATCTACTCTTAAAAGATAATCCGTTCTTTCATTATGTTTCGAATTTGTTTCTACATGTTGTTGTTTTTTTTTCTCCATTTCGTTCAGATATGAATGTTCTCTTTACACTAACGTTGATACCATTCCAGTGTTCGATGCTGATATTCTTTAGTATATTAAAGTATTATTTTATAGTTCATTATACAGAGTGGGATATAACAAACAAAGCTCTGTTCTTGCTCAATGGATCCACCCACTTTTCTGGTTACAAGCAAGTAGTGTTCACGGGACAGTCAATGACTTGGCTCGACTGCAACCCAGTAATATAAAACAAAAATTGACAGTGTGACCAGCACAGTATCGTTCTACCGCAAAAACATAAACAAAACATACGTGTTCAGTTTTACAAACTGTGTTGCTTTTATATTGTTTCAATGAAAATTAATTAATACGCCATTCTATTGCTATTTTAAATGATGTCATTTTTCTCATTAAACCAGGCATACTCTAAAGTAATTTCTTTCAGGAACGGCCAAACTTTACACTATGTAGCTCCATGTTCAACCGTACTAGTTTTATCACTAGTGATAGCCCTTGATCACATTTTTTTTGCTTTTACAAAGAGTATTAGCAGAGATAATTATTCTTGGTTTTGATGTGGCACACTGATCACTATCTATGGCATCATTAATTTCACTGCCTTGCAATAATCGCACGATGTACGAAATAATATTGCATCACTTTTTTCGACACGCCATCGCGTAAGGACATCCAGTGTTTGCATCTTATCGTTTTGCTGTGACACAGTGTCGGAACATAAGATTTTGTTTGGTTTGTTCACCGTAGTCCAGTATTTCAGTCATATCCCGGCGGTCAGTTTCAACCAACTCATACTTTTCCTGCTGGGTAAACTGGTTTACCAACACGCAGTGCACATACTTACGCCAGAAACCGTGAGTCAAGTTTTACTTAATTCGGAAGTAGGAAATATTTACCTTGGAAATAATTAAATAAACAATCCCCATATACATTCTGTGTGCGGGCCGGGGATAGAACCCGCGATCCTCAAACTTGTAATCTGCTCTCACGGCCCGGCTTCAGAAATATTCAATGATTATCGGTGCACTGTAGGGTTTTGACCAGACCTGCCCCAGAGTCGTAATGTCCAGGTTCGTGTTTTGTTGGGTTTTATAAATTGTGATTTTGTTTTAAATAAGAGTATGGAAACAAAAGCTCTGCATCTGAACTCAATATTTAAACTTTCTCCCTTTTTTTCTTCACAACGTATGTTTGTGTTTGTTCATATAAAATAGCGTATTGTTGATAAATATATGAAAATTATTTAGTACCAATTGTCAGTGTTGTTCTGTTCATGATGACTTTACAAATGGCAGAAAACTCTTTAAACAAAATAATAATTATATAATGCATACCAATCAAGCCCGTGAACCATGTTATTTTTTAAAAGGTTTTGTTCAGATCCTCGGTTAAGACAGACTTAAAACTATTCTAAGTCTCGTGTTCTCAAATTGTAAGAATTCGGACTAGCTTGGAATAATTTAAATGACTTGAATTTAGTGTTTTGCTGGTCAGTTGTATGGCCTATTTTTAATACCTACGTGTCAAATATGTTCAAATTGTGATCATTTAGTAGTATAGTTTTTTCGCTCGCATGAATCAATGAACTGGAAACGTCACTAAATGAATAATGCCAGTGTATAACATAGACCTCAGTGATGCTTATTCCGAATCAAAAAGTAAATCATGTTTGAAACTATATTTGTAGATTATACGATTTTCACCTGGAACATTTTTGCAACCAGTGGTATAAAATAATAATGTGGATCTTCCAAAATAGTAATGTTTGGTAACAACTTGAATTTCATTGCTTTCATTAGTGACTGATTTTCAAAAGGTTTTGAGGTTTTGGAAAAAAAACTTGTTTCCATAATAATATGCAAACTGAGTGAACAGAGAATATGGTATACTTTGCTTCGAGTGATAGTTGCTTTGCAATCGAAAGTAACATTAACATGTACCAGTAATTCTTATTAACTCACTGTTTCCTAAGTTTGGACTACGGTTCAGCGATGTAAAAGCATCTGTATTGTATCAAAATGGATTGAAAAACTCATGCAAGGGAAACAATTGACCTGTTTAAACCGCCATTGTCTTCATTCTCCTTAAATGTTCAAGATTTTCTCATAGTTTTTCATGAATAGCCTAGTTTTCTTCTAGTTTCTTTTATTATTCTTGAAAGTCTGCGTCTACTGAACAAAATATTCGACGATTTAAATATATAACGCATGGTTAAACCAAGGCAGAAAGCAGGGTAAAAATAAAGCAGAACACTCTACGGATGGGTTTGAAGGAGGGGTTTCCCTTCATCCTTTGATGCCAGCACTTGTTTTTGCTGTTCCGCAACGGTCGCACGGTATTGTATACAACGCTAAAACTTGATGACGTCACATCCGTTTGGTTGTGTCACTGTCATCCGCAGGAATATTGCTTGGTTTAGATTTGACATTATGTCATCAAGAAGGGATACCCATTGATAACATCACATGTTTTTGCATTAAGGCTGTGACATAGAATACGAACATCAATAAACATTGCATTACGTACTCTCCCTGATGCACAGTGACATCACTTTGGGTTATTTTATGTGGTCAAGTATGGTGACAAAAGTCACGAAATGATATCATTTGATTGCGTCTTGCTGTAACGCATCGACTTCATGGATGGAAAATAATATTCTTACTTGACTAAACGCATGGACATCCTGTAATTACACAACTTGTTTGTGCCACAGAAAAGTGTCTTAACATTTGAATATTCTTTTTAGTATAGGTTAAGATTATGGTATGGACCTGTCATCGGTCACGTTACCATTTGCTTCTTCTGTTGCGCTATTACGACACCAAATAGCCCATCGCTCAGGAAATCAGATTGTAAACTTTAATCAAAATAACATTTAAAAAAGTCACTCGTTCAGGCTCTAAAAATCTTTTTCCAAATGACCTTGCGCTAATTTCGGTTTAATGTGGCGTATGAATTGTTAGTAACTACTGTATTATGATATTCAATGGTCTTCTATAACTATTACTACACATCGGTAAGCACGCTCATCTGTCAATTACATATGATATTATTTGCATTGTTATCTCTTAAACAAGAGTTTGCAGTAAAATACAGCATGTGTGGTCTATTGCTGGCGTTCACATTAAATTAATGTATGTTGCGATGCCTCCTTCAGTGATCCCAGCAATAACAAATATACCTCTTGAGTGAGCAGTTTTACCGACGATTGTATTGTATCTTTAATATGTTTATAGTTTCCGCCGCGAATAATTAAGTACACTTGTATTGAATAACCATTTTTTATAAAGATATGCACTAGCAGATTATAACACAATATAGTACGCGTTCGTCTCGGTTATTGGAGTTTGTCGTTTTATGAACTTGCGCATTTACAATTTCCACACGTTATTTTTTTACGATTATTTGCGCAAAGACTGCGACAGCTCGGACTTTGTACACTTTTTTCGAGTCATTGCATCTGCGTCGTATAAAACATTATAACATATGAATATATAAGTAGTTTTCCATGTCATACATATCCACTCTGTGTGCACGGTGACTGCACGTGTAAATAAAGCACAGGTGACAACCGGAAACCTACGTTTGTGCAGTGAAAAACCACATATTGACGAGACATTCGCTACAAAACAATTTCGCTTTGTCATATAAATTAAATAAATTGAATACACAGTCATAATTTCGGCAAGTGTGTAACTTACTTACAACTCAATTTCCGCATCAATTTATGAGGTCGACATAACAATTTCAACGCACGTGTATTTTGTTCTGAGCCTTTCTTATTAGTTTTGTTCATGATAAAAATCAAAATGGAATTACGCAATTTATACAAGATTAAAGTAACTCAAGTATATATATTTCATGTCGATTGTTAGAAACGACTGCATCAGTTTACTTTTTAATGTACACATTTATGAAAGACACACGTCATTGTGATCAAATAATTTGATTACTCGCAATTAAACCTAATTCACGTTCTCTTATATAAACCTGTCAATTTTGTCTATTGTTTAATAACATCTAAATTGAATATCTCATAACTCAAAATTTGATCTCATACAATGCATAATTAAATACGCCTGATAAGTCCATGGCGTAATATTTGCCCGACAATCTTTATCCATACTTCACTGATTTTGAATGAAAGTCAAAGTGGCCTAGAAAGTTTCATATAACAAAGAAATTGTACTAAATGGCCTGATAGCATATCAAGTGAACGTCTACCTGCTTATTTTGAAGTATCTGTGATCGAAGGGAAATATATTAAATACCATCGTCGAAAAAAAATAAAAAAATACTGGGCAGCTATATATCTTAGTGCAACTAGAATTTACCAAACAAAAAACACGAACATGTTCTAAAAAAACAATGTGGTCCAAATGTACATACAATAACGTACAAAATATGAATGATTATTTACTTTGTGCATGGTATTATTTATGAAGAATACGATAAACATTTTCTAACACAACGAATACATCACATGAAAACAAATATCCTAGAAGTGTTTCTGTTGTCTCGACAAATATTTAAACCTCCCGCCACCGATGATGCTCGATTGCCGACAGCGAACACCAGTAAATTATACCCGTGCCTTTATCAATAATCCATAGATTAAGCCTGATAAAACACCAATATTCAATTGTTTACACTTGCAAAGTAAACTGTTATTGCAGCACTTACCTCTCTTTGCATGGTTTTACAAGTCACTTTCCAATATGTCAGCTGTGTATCAACAACGCCAATTAGCGGTAATTAATTTGCAAAATGTATTCGCATAAAGATTCTAACAGAGATCACAACATGTCTTTTGCCACTAAGCGTTATAACCGTTTACAAATGATCAGTTGATACACAGCCGACACAATAGAAAGCACTGATAATGAATATTCATTTCGCCAACAGTGGCCCGGACATGAGCGTAATTAAAATATCGCTCTCTCTCTCTCCGTGAATCGGTGTGTGTTTAAAGCGCAGATAATCCGAGTAGCAGACGATACTATTCACCGTGTTTGATGGACAGCTAAGAGACTAGCGAAAGAAAGGTCATACACGCCATTTAACGTTTACTTGAATATCGCCAACCCAGGTGAAGTGTTTATTGATTTAATTTACTAGCCTATACCGTAGATGACTTTATTTAATCCGCAACAAAGAGCGGTTACAATATTGCCCGAATTCTTTTGAGTGCTCATAAGCAAATCATATTTATTATTAAACGCAATTAGAACTTGAAAAGCCTATAAAACCATAAAGCATAGTAAACATTTTAAGAGGCTGCGTATTTAAGTTAAACACGCATCAGGACGATCTAATGTGAATAGACGTCCTCACAGGAAGCGCAAATTGGTTAAACAGAGAAATCTAAATCGATTAATTATACTAGCGGTGTTGTTGACTGCTTCAGGATTTCCACGAGGCACGCTGATCAATATTAATTGTCCCCAGCAACAAAACAGAACCACAAGTCACAATAAATGCCAACAAGGCTCGAGTTACTGCCGGACAAAGCTGATTGCATCTTATAACCAACAGCGATTTGCCGTTTGGTAAAGTATGCGTTTAATTCATTCAACATCATCATCTTCCAAATACAATATCTTATCCTTCCAGAAACGAAGCCCATAGCATTTAGTATTCGCTTCATAATTATATTCTTGTCATAAATACTTACCATAACCACTTTTAAGGCGGTACGTTGTCATAGCTTGTACTAGCATACGGGTAAACAAATGATTTATTAGTTACTAGTTTAAATATAAAACACACTTCTGGTCGCACACGCACACAATGAGGAAATCAGTTTTGTAATAGACCAAGATCCCTACATATGCATTGTACGCATCCCACTTTAAATAACTAACATCGCGTGCTGAAGACACGTAGCTCGCGATCGTCCGTGGTCAGTTAGTCGACCTTGGGCTCTTCAATATTATCAAGCGGCGATAGAGCGAATACTAACAATTGATTTTGTGTTGTTTGACGCTCTCAGTGAAAGCTTATTATCCCTAGGCGTCCAATTCGTGGTCATTTAGTGGTCGCGTTCATGTCTCACCACAAAGATCACTAGAGGTAACTATTTAAAACGGGTGGATTTGTAAAAGACTGTAACGAGTCGCGTTGATGCATTGTCCAACCGTCGTGTTTGAAGGGTTACTAGTAAGTCTCCTGTGTTCGTGTTTGATCGCGAAACGTTCTCGCAACACCATGTTAAATGTTGAGGAGATAAGCACCAGAAATCGTTTCTATTCAATTTCTATTAATCATAACTGGTATTAGAATTACAATTTAATAAAGTGCTGCTGGGTCATAGGTTTGAAGCGTGACATCAATGTTCCGCGACAAGATGGCTCACACATACAGCAGCATTCACTAGATGCACACAATGGGCCAATGCGACAGCTCGTCACATGTACACCGGATAGCGCAGGTTGCTGCATGACTCGCGACGCTCAACATTTGATACCGGTTACTCCTAAACGCGCTGGGAAGGGAAACCAAAAGTTTGAAAATACGATATTTAAACTTCACTTTATACACATCTCGATGTTACGCATTAAATCTTTGTTGTTAACTCGATCACGTCGTTCAATCGCTCATGGTGAACTTTTACAGACATAAAGAAACAATTACCAAATTTATTCTCGGTAGTTGAATATTAAGTTTGTCAATATGCATTTGGGTAGTTTCCCTTGAATGAAGAGAAGACTGGATATACATCGTATAATTGGGATAAACTTTTATATTATCGTATTCGAAACGAAAACACATTATACAACAAAAGATTATTTTGCTCGCCCATAAAATCCTATAAAGGCTTAAATTATTCTTGGTAAAATAGCTTATCGTGTTCTATCAAATTATTTCATTAAATAATTGCCAGAAATGCACAAGGTCAGGACGTAATCATATAAAACTCAGTATACTATTGTAGGTGCTTTTAAAATACAACTTGCAAGTGCAAGATCATGCACATGTCCCTTAATGAACAATGCCCAATGACAAAAGCCCAAATCGAGCGTTTGGTATGTTTTAACTTAAGGGACCTGTTCGAGATTGACAAATTGACAATTTTCCAAATGTTGTTACATAAATTCTTCCAAAAATAAAATATGTATGAAAAGGAGCGAAATAAACCCACGGGCGAAATAATGAAAATTATGTAAAAACCATGCTATTGATAAAGCCATACAAATGTTAATATACGTTTAGCGTCCCCGGGCGGGTAGGTTTCCGGTTCAGAACGAAATAAAACATAACAAGAAACCGTCGGAGACGGGTGATGCTCCCCAAAGGTTTTTTTTGGCACAATATTCATCCGACCATAACCGGCTGATAATATGCACATCTCCTGTTGGTAGTGAAGCTTCCCATAAAGGTTCATTGAATTCCCGTAATAAGTTGCTGAGAAATAGCTCGGACAAGAATTGCACTGTATGTACAATGGAAAATTTCAAAGGGCCATAATTCTGTGAAAAATCATCCAACCAGAACCGGCTAATAATACGCACATCTCCTCTTGGTAGTGAAGCTTCCCATAAAGTTTCATTGAATTCCGGTCATTAGTTGCTGAGAAATAGCCCGGACAAGAATTGCACTTTATGTACAGTTAATGGAAAATTTCAAAGGGCCATAACTCTGTGAAACATCATCCGACCAGAACCGGCTGATAATATGCACATCTCCTCTTGGTAGTGAAGCTTCCCATAAAGTTTAATTGAATTCCGGTCATTAATTGCTGAGAAATAGCCCGGACAAAAAATGTGCACGGACGGACGCACGCACGCACGGACGGACAGACGAAGCGGCGAGGTTCATTCAATGATGATTCCTGTGAAGTTTGATTAAAATCTGCCCAGCGGTTCAGGAGTAGCAGTCGTAAGAACAATGAAGTTCAACTCACGTACGGACTGACGGACAAGACGGTATCCTAAAAGCTCCACATGCGTACTATGTTCTGAGATGAGCTTAAAAGGCACCTGCTCTGGTACAAGCTTTTTAATTTGCAATGTAGTTAAAACCCAATGTCGTTTATTATACATCTTCGCTCAAGTATTGCCGAAAGGCGTTGCAAATGCTTTATAGGTAATGAGATTAGGTTCGATTGATGATTATAAATAAACGAACATATATTCTTTCCTTTTTTTTCAAAGTCAGGAGTGTTATTTTGCTTCTTTTTTTCACACAATGCATACATTTTTTATATTTATGACAATTTTTTGTGTGTGAAAAAAATGTCTTTTTTGCCAAACTGTGATTAAGACCGATTTTGGATATTATTTTTTTCATCAGTATCTGAGAGTGCCTTAAGACGTATTCCAATTTAAATGGTTTATTTAAGTAAACAAATGATATGATGATCATACTGTAAATAGATATATTTGCGTCTTAAGATTGTTTTACGGTCATAAAAAGTTAAAACGTAAAAAAGTGATGAAGTAATACTCAGCTAGAATTTAGAAAATTATAAAAACGACTAAATAATTTGGAATATGTCTGTTGCTTTCGATAATAACTTTCAACACTTGAATCAAGTAAAAACTATCCCAAAAGTGCATATTGGAATGGCAGAATGGTTGTATGACCTTTTGATCCCTGTAACCCGGCTTTGCATCCTGATAAGGGCAACATTCTTTTATGTTCATTATATAATGCTGAGTTTCAGTGGTTAAATGTGTCGTGTTCTGAGAAAACTGGGCAAAATGCTTGTGCGTAAATTGTCATCCCAGATTAGCCTGTGCAGTCCGCACAGGCTAATCAGGGACGACAATTTCCGCTTTTAAGGAATTTATCGTTTAATGATGTATCTTCTTAGCGAAAATCCAGTTGAGGCGGAAAGTGTCGTCCCGGATTAGCATGTGCGGACTGCACAGGCTAATTTGGGATGACACTTTACGCACAAGCATTTTTCCAGTTTTCTCAGAACACGCCACAGATATGTGGAGTAGTCTTTCTTAAAACTATATGAACATCTGTAAACAAGTCCCTTTTATTTCGTGTCAAAATTACGCACACCATGCACACATTTTTTTCGCAGACATAACAAGGATATGTTTGCAAGATATAGAGGATATTGGTTGATTTGAATGCAAGAATGCAAGAATTATCATTTCCTGAGTACCGGTTGTCATACTTAACAGATACTTTCACGAGTTGCGATAGTCATACTAAACAGATACTTTCACGAGTTGCGAACATATTTTCACGAGTGGTAATATATTTTATATAACCACGAAAGAAATGTCATCATCTGAAATCATCCAATTTTCTTTTTACTTCATGCTTGTTGAAGAGAAATAAAATATAAGACGATCAAGGCCATAGGTCGCTAACTTGGACCCATTTTTTAACACAGCTGAGATATCTTAAGATAACAACATTTAGTCAAAATGTCGTTTTTTGGCGACTCCAACAACCCAACGAGCTCGCGGATTCGGGTAATCTTGTTAAGTAGAAAAGGAAAACCACCGGCTAAAGCTCGATCCAAATGTTCATCGTTTCTATTCAGAGTTCTTTACTTAGCTTCTACTGCCACTGCAGCGTTGGTCATACTAGTTTCTGATGATATAATTATGATATATAATGTATGTTTGTGACTTTTACATTTTCGCGTCAGTCATAGCTATATAGCGACTTAACACGCATTTCATGTATTGAATTATCAAAAATATTTTAATCAATTGGTAATAAGCTATAATCGTGAATTTAATACAGTTTTAGAAAATTTTGATGTGTTCATTTATCAATTTATATAGTGACCAATTAGGAAAATTGCTCAGTTTAAAAGAATGAATTTTAACATGTACACATAGAGCCATTTATACAAAGTGTGCAAGAACGTAATACGTGCTAATAATTTAACTCTTCTCAGAACAACATGTTATTGCAAAGGAAACAAAACAGCCTTCATTTTGGAAGTATTTATGTTATATTTTTGGTGTTTATGAATTGTTTTTGTTTTGCTGTAGGATATATATATGGTTAACAAAACAGCCTTCACTTTGGAAGTGTTTTCGTTATATTATTTGTGTTTATGAATTGTTTTTGTTTTGCTGTAGGATTTGGGTCACTTGTCATAAATAAATGATTTTGTAAGATCACAGCAAGAATTTTCCCCTGCCTTCGCCGCGGGACTTGGATGTTCACAGTTTTTCGAAATGACACTTTTACAAATTTGTGTCACATATTCAAACATTAAAAGAACACTTTAAACCAGAAGGCAAAATTCCATTAATGACGTAGACTCATACTGAAAATGCAGCTTCATTTAAGAATTACAATTGTTTGAAAAATTATAAAGAGTTACAAACGTAAAGCGATTGAATAATTTGGAATTATTATGTTGTTTCGTTAAGTTTTGCTTTAACACGTGGATCATTTACATAAACAAAAACGGATGTGATATAACAGTCCGGGCGTCGATTGGTTTACGCAATAGGCTGAACAGCCTATTATTTTTTTACGAACACTGGTTCGAAACCCTTTGCGGACTAACTTTCGTGCGTGTGTTTTTTTTCTTACATTGTATTAATTAAATATCATGTATTAATTTCCACGTTCCTTCTTCATAATGATGAAAGTTGGTTATCAAATTCATTTAACATATATATGGAATATAATATTAGTTTTATCAGTTTGATCGATTTTCGTTCGTCATATTATTTTAATCAGTATGCACGTTTCCTACAACAGTTGTGTTGCCCGGAAGCGTATTTCTTATAAAAACTATTATTTCACCATCCATTCCGTGCCTTCATCTGTTGCTGTTTTCATCCCAAGCTGACTGTGAATTATCGCTGAGGCTGATACGTCTTTTCCCGTAGATCAATGACAAATATCATTAACATTTTACTTACAAAGAGAGTTTGGCCTACATTAAGCCTCTCTAAATGGACTCTTGCTGATTTATGAGCCGCTTCCCATACGGAGACATCGTTTCTAACACATAATCAATATTTACCAATAGAACATAGCATCGAAAGCTGTATTTGATTTTGATTTGATCTCAATAGCAATATCGGCTGTGTGTGGATGCTACTGTCTTAAGCTGTCTATTATGATTTGGCTTCGATGATCAGCGGCTAAATTGGCTTTGTTCCTCTGGTACAACTAAGTCATACTCTCTCCGTTGTAACGTTTACGTCATCATCGCCTACAGATGAAGTCTTGTTTGTTTATTTCGAAAGAAACAAACACTTAATATAACAGAATGAACCAACTGAATTATAAAAAAGCAGATTGTGTGTTATACTTGTATATTTAGTTCAATTGAAAGATAAAATTACTAGCTTAACTGTAAACATATTTCTTCTCCATGTAAAAACATAATACCATACGATGTTTTATTCGTTCGACGTATGACTGTAAATCAATGTGTTGGAATACATGCATATATAATAGCACTACAAAGAACTTTCTATCTTGATATTTAAATGTTACGTATACAGTTATTTTAATCTCACCTACTTTACCAACCAAGTGCTGAAAAAAGGATTGTTCTCCTTGTTTTCTAGATACCGACCTCGCGACAATAAAATAATGTCGTTCATCTAATTAAGGTTCGCATCGCATAAAGAAGCATTGTATGACGCGATTTATGGAGAAATGTCAATATTTAGGAGCGACAAAACTCATAATAGAATGAACTCGAGATCAGTTCTGCAGACAGCAAAGAGCGCATGTAGGAATTGATTGTTCAACATTATATACGAGATATGTCAGAGGCATCTTGGAAACAGTTTTAAACAATGATCACGTTGGTTTGTTATTCTCTATGGTTATAAAATGTATAATGTGTTTATTGTACACGCAAGTTAGCTTTGAAACAGTTCAAACAATTTAAAATGCCTTTACTGAGGTTAATTTTTATTTACAAAAAAGATTTGTGAAAACAATCTGGACCAATTGTGAATTTTGGGCGCCTTAAAACCGATTTTTATCCACCAATATCGGCTTTACAAAGAACGCTCAAATGCGATGACCCCAGTTTTATTAATTGGTGTTTTTGTTTGTTAAGTGTTTTTGATCAGTGTTATATTGTGTGGCAATTAGGTCATCAAATCAAGGACCTTCTAGTGATGATAACAATGATCTTCTTCTGATATAACTGCGTGCCTTAGAAATATATCGTGTATTTAGATGCGTTTAATATATCATAACAACTCGATGCTGGGAGCATTTGCGTACGTAACAAAAGCAAGAATCCAGACCGACAGATGACATTTTAAGATTATTGTTACATTAGTTGCAATTATTGTCATTTTGACGTGATTGCACGTGATGGAAACCCTTGAATAAGTATTATTTCGGCAAGATAAATGCCACACCTACATGCAGGTTTTGTTTCGTCACACTTTGGGCTAGTGCCGATATTTACCTGAGGCTTTCGGAGAAAATTTGTCCCTGTTTGCAGCGCAAACTGCCAGCAACCGGTAGCCAAGATCAAGGTCGTACCCTGACTGTGCTGCTACTCGACTCACCACCTGAAATAGATCAAAGCATTTTTCATGAATGTTCATCATGCGACGAGGATTTCAAAGAGAGCACGCTAACTAATTTGCATGAATTTTAATCTTCTCCCACTTATGAATGAAATGCATTCCATTAACATTTATAAACATACACCGCAGGAGCTGAAGCCTGGAATCATCACCCACGTGCTTTACAGGTATTTATGGACCAGGAAGACTATGTCACTTTATTGGTGAGGAAACCGTTGCATTTAAGTTCTCGCTATATCCGTCATCAGAATATTCGTAAAGGCAATTATTATATCAAATAATCCATAGTCGCTCTATTAATTGAACAATAATGGTCCATGTGGAGTAAAACGGATCCAATTCCATCCCATATCGATCTATTTGAAAGCAGTATCTGGCTCAATTACATCGCCTGATTAGCAATAGTAGATGACTTTCATAAAATAACAGTTATTGCCGAGGGCATAATTTACACATCTAACAACAGTTAACAGTAATTAATAGCACGAAAAAAATAACAAGAATAGCAGTTTACACGGCTAGATCCATCATTANAACCGGAACCATTTTCGAACTCGTCCATGATATTATTGAGACACATGTTCTGACCAAGTTTCATGAAGATTGGACAATAAATGTGATCTCTAGAGTGTTAACAAGGTAAATGTTGACGCCGCACGACGCACGACGGACGACGGACAAAAGGCGATCACAATAGCTCACAATGAGCACGTTGTGCTCAGGTGAGCTAAAAAAACAACAACGAATAAATGACTTTTTTTTTTAGAATTTTTGTATTTAGAAATCGTTCATAGTTTTAGTCTAGAACATCATACATAAAAGAAGTTGTTAAGTTGACATAACTCCGTAAAAATGCATAACGATCTTTTCCGAATGCAATAAAAAAAATCCTAATTTCACAATTTGCTGAATATAAGGCCTTAAAATGGCATTAGTTTTTTGTTCTTTTAATACATATCGGATGTGGACATAAGTCTCTGCATGGTGTAACACATGGAAAACATCAAGATTCTATACACATACAGCCTGCAGAAATAATATGTAAACATTCATATTTCAAATAATTTTAAAACATAAACAAACAACAAAATAAGGAACAACTATGACGGTTTATGTAAAAACATACGAGGCCGAATAAACAAAAAGCATTTCTCTTCTAGAATAAAATTCGAATTTTATATATTGACAAAATATAAACTTTAGAATGATCCGCAGATATTTAATTACATTTAAATTCAATATTTGACAGACTCTCACTCAATAAAACAATTACAATACAATATGCTCACAAATACAATGCCGTCTTTTGAAAACATATGGATTGCATAAAGTGTGGAACAAGTATTAATTAATTATATTTTTTTATCATTTATTAAGTTGAAGTGGAACTATTGCAAACCAAAAAGTTTAATTAATATCTTTATTTCAGTCAGGATAAATAGTTTTAACGCCAGTATTTAATTTTCTTGGAAGATTTTGAAAGGCTGAATTACAGGAAAACAATTGCACAAACATAAAACAAGGCAGGCAAGTTTAATAAATCAAGAAAATATTAACATGTAATTCCAATGTAGTGGCAAGACAATAATTACAAGCAACATAAATTTACAAGCAACATAAATTTAAAAGCGAACAGGAAGAAACAAATGTGTGTGCTGACTAAATTAATATGCATACATGTGTATATATATTATTACAAAGTAAGTTTCAAATGGTCGACATATTCGAGAAATAATACAACAGAACACATGCCAATTAAATATAGAATTGATCACATTTTAATATTAAAAACATGAAAAATACCAAAGAAAATGACACAAAAGGCAAGTAAATTTATGCTCATGCTTTGTTTCAAAATGTCAAATTGGCTGTATAAATTTATTTCCAGTTATTCAATGTTTACATTGCCTTGCTATCAATTCACATATCAGTTCTTTAAAACAAGAAAATTCACCACACATATTTCAGTTGAATTACAAACAGTTATAAGTAAAGACTAAAAATGATATAAACAAGAGATGTGTTTGTCAGAAACACAATGCCTCCTACTGCACCGCTTTGAAATAAAATTTCCATATTTTGACTTTAAGTTCCATATGTTGACCTTAAAGTTCCATATTTTGACCTTAAAGTTTTGGGACCTTTGACCTTGAAGGATAACCTTGACCTTGACCTTTCACCACTCAAAATGTGCAGCTTCATGAGATGCACATGCATGCCAAATATCAAGTTGCTATCTTCAATATTGCAAAAGTTATGGCCAACGTTAGTTTTCGGACGGACACACAGACGGATGGATGGACTGACAGTTCAACTGCTATATGCCACCCTACCGGGGGCATAAAAAGTAAAGACTAAAAGTATTAGTTGGATAATATTGTAAAGCAAGTGTGAAAAAATAAAAATAAAGTTCCATTTAAAAAAGGAACAATAAAGAACAAGTACACAAAATCAATGTTGTTTGTAGTAAAAAGGGAGAAAAAAACGTATGCAGTCCAAAGGAAAGCCTAGGTGACAAGGTGTTATCATGAGAAAATTAATGTATTTATTCATTTGTTTAATTGTGTCAGATTGGAGCTTTTGGCCTCCGACACAAACATAGATAATACAAATGTAGACAACTACAATGATGCGGGCACATTTATAAGTACATACAGGCAAAACAGACATGCAAAATAAGTCATGCATATGTAAAAGACATGTTTTAAGATATCAAAATATATGAAACGATATAACATATTATTTTCCTTACAATCACAGGCTAATTTGGGTGTGTTGCAAGTGCATTATATTTGGAATAGACTACAGTATAAAGTAACAATTTCTAACATAAACAATTTGTCACAAAGACAGCAAAAATCTGATTGATCTTTTTAATTATTTACATGTTAAAGGTTCAAATAAAAGTAAGAGTTTTATTTTTGAAAAAAAAATAAAAAATTGTTTGTATTAAAATGTGGAAAACTCCCATTTGTTCAGTAATGAATTAATAAATGTCATCTAATATATTGTAGGAATATCCATCAAATTGTAACAATACTATTTATATATAATCTTTGTAAAACAGTTTATAAATTGCTATATTTCTTGTGCGGTTTTGAACTACTTGTTACAGGTCAGTTCAGCTTTCATTGCATTGTATTGTATTGTATTTAATGATGCCATGAAATACCATTAGAAGATAGATGTGGATAATTCTTAATATCATTTGGATATATTTAAAGATTTCATTCAATAAATTTCCACCTAAGAAAAAACTAACAATAGGTACTACACGTTTCAATATGAAAGCACATCAAGATTCTGTTAAAGTTTATTTCAATAGACCAATAAATTCTGTGTAAGTGTTTATCTAAGAATGTCAAAATAGTGTGGGCCAATTGAGACAATGTCTGTTGATGACAATAATTCCCAAACAGCTTAAAAGGTGTTTCATGTAACATATTAAATCTTTATATCATTGCATATATGTAACTTACTTCTTTTAAGATCTTTAATAGAATGAGCATTTAAAACACTTAACAATTTTAAGATGGTGTCATAAATAGTATGTAAAGCCAAGAAAACTGAATCATCCTACAAGTGGTCCTATTTATGCCAGGGAGATGCCTGGAGATATGGTCTAGATCACAAGGTGTGATTTCTTCAAATTACTCTGAATCAAGAATGCAGTTCTTTTCAACATATTCCAAGCTGTATAAAAGGCACATAATTATGGTGCAGAAGTATATCCTGTTAAATAACTGTCGAATCCTTTACTAAAGTGAGGCTTGCAGAATTATTTCCGGTAATATTGAAAACAAGAGGGCCATCAGGCCCTAAGGCGCTCACCTGAAAGCAAAAGGAACTAGACTATTCTGAAAAAATGCAAGCTGATTCATGAAGATTGGACCAAAAAGGCGACATTTAACATGTTTTTTTTATATTTGACCTAGTGACCTAGTTTTTGAGCTCAACTGACCCAGTTTCAATCTCTGCCAAGATTACATTGGGACAAATGTTCTGACCAAGTTTCATGAAGATTTGCCAATAAATGTGGCTATTATAGCGTCAACAAGTTTTCACTATAGCCATATAAGGACAACTGCCCCCCCCCGGGCGGCCATGTTTTTCAACGAATCATAGCCATTTTCAAACCCAGCCGAGCTATTGTTAGAACAAATGTTCTGATCAAGTTTCATAAAGATTGGATTATAAATGTGACTTCTAGAGTGTTAACAAGGTTTTACTACATAGCCATATAAGGGAAAATGCCACGCCCCCTTGCGGCCATGTTTTTTAACGGATCTCAACCATTTTCGAACTCAGCCCAGATATCATTAGTACAAATATTCTGACCAAGTTTCATGAGCATTGGACCAAAAATGTGACTTCTAGAGTGTTAACAAGGTTTTACTATAGCCATATAAGGAAAACTGCCACGCCCCCTGGCAGCCATGTTTTTCAACCAACCGGAACCATTTTCGAACTCGTCCAAGATATTATTGAGACACATGTTCTGACCAAGTTTCATGAAGATTGGACAATAAATGTGACCTCTAGAGTGTTTACAAGGTAAATGTTGACGCCGCACGACGCACGACGGACGACGCACGACGGACAAAAGGCGATCACAATAGCTCACCATGAGCACGTTGTGCTCAGGTGAGCTAACAACACCAGTCTGTTATTTTGTCTATTACTGTTCATTCAGTGCGCTGCCCTTTGTGTACTTAATATTGATACGTCACAGACAAGGATGTGCCCTTGAAAAATTGGTTTTGGTCCACCAGTCAGTTAAAAAGAGAATAAGAGTTTACGTCCTATCATTGTGTAATATATCAGGTGAGACTTAGAATAAAAGACCGGCAAGGCTTGCCGAACCCTTGTTTTATTTGTTTTTATGTTAATCATACGTCTACATCCTCATTTTAAAGAAAAAATGAAATCTATTCGCATCAACTTTGCATTTTTAGTGGGAATGAATATCTTGTATGACATTCGACGCTGTAAATCATGACGTCAGGAGTGCTTGCGCTTAATACCATATGTGTAAAATATGTTTTTGGCTGTTTTTGTTGCTTTTAGTGACTAAAATTGACTATAAATTGGTATCAAATTTGTTTTGTTGAATCTGATTCTATTTTACCCAAAATGATGACTTTATAGCTGATTCCAAGTAATTTACTGACATAAACCCTGTTGATGTTATATTAAATTATATCAGACAGATATCAATGTTTTCGTATGAAAAAGATGACTTCCACACAAAAAATCCCCTATACTTTTTTCCAGATACCGGTAATATTCCGTCTAAACTATCACAAATGTATTTCAGCTCTGTAAGTTTGAGCATCAAGCAGTTAAAGAAAACTTTAATTAAGACAATTTTGAGGCATACCATATGTATTCTTTAGAGTAAAAAAATCCCACAGACCATAACTCTGCCAAAACTGGTTGCAGCAAAAATGTTGTCCTTTTCCATTGTATACACAGACATTAAGCTCATTCAGATCTGTGAATGTTTGAGCGAAAATTCACCAAGCAATTAACCCTTTGAGTGCTGGAACCGGATTTTGAAGGCCTTTGCAAACAGTTTGGATCCAGATGAGACGCCACAGAACGTTCTGTGGCGTCTCATCAGGATCCAAACTGTTTGCTATTCTGATAGTATTCTTTGAAAAAAAATTGAAGAAATACTAATTTTAGAAATTCAGCAGACGACATTTTAGCAGACGACAAATTTCCCAGCATGCAAAGGGTTAAAGAAAAGTTGATAACAATATACTAAATTTGAGGAATATATATTCTAAAGCAGAAAAAAAGAGAGAAAGAAGCATAATTTTCACAAAAGTGCGCATTAAGTTCATTAAGCTTTAAAAGTGCGAGTGAAACCAAAAAGCCGGTAAAGAGGAGTTGAGTACATAGAACTTGGGTACATACATAAGTAGGGAATGACGGACAAGCACTATACTAAATGCCTCCCTCCTAGTGTTATGCATAAAGCTGTTGTTTCAAATAATTCATAAAGCTGTTGTATCAAATACAAAGAAGTTTAATTGTAGACATCCGTTTAATTTATTATATTTACTTAACCTTGCGCTAATAACCTCTTGCTACCCTCCAGTGACCAGTCAATCAACTCAGTTGCCATCAGACATTCTTGTCCATTAATAATTATTCCTTGAAAACTCTGTGGCTGTAAACCAGTTTCAGGAAAATATTAAGATTCTATTAGAGGCTAGGAAGACTGTGTCAGATTGCATTTATGATTTATCAACAGCGGCCAGAATGTGACACAGAGAGCTTTGCACAGGATTGCCTATTTAATTATTCAAATACTTATCTAGGGAAAAGCAATCACAATTTTAACCCAAACTGACAAACCTTATAATATTCCTGGCAAACAATACCAGCATACACGCCACTTGATCATATATCAATGAAATGTTCATGTCTTTGGATGCCTTTGATTCCAATAGTAAACCAATATTGAGACAAGTGACAAATAAATACATGTAATTCTAATTTCGTCATTAAGATCAGTAAACATTTTTCTTTACATTATGAAAAGCATCCAAAGCAAGGTTTAAACTCTTGTTTACCTACACTTAGGGTATCCAGTACAAAACAAATTATTTGTAAAATGTGTACCTAAGAAAAAGGGTCAAGTATTATTCCACTAATTGGCAAATTATCACAATAAATAGGACACAAAAACAGGACCAAAAAGGCGTTTGACAACTGTTAAACATACTGGGCGAGGTTCTTTGTTACAAGTTATCAGACCAGTAAAAAAATTCTCAATAGATACAGTCAAATTGGGAATCAAAAAGATAATACTTTAAACACAACTACAATACCACTATTGTGTCATCTGAAGATATCAATTACATCTATTTTTGTTATATGAAACTACATGTTTTGCACTGAATACTTAATCTGCACATACGCAGCAACGATACACGCCCCAAAATAAAAAAGCATTTAAACACTTTGTTGTCCTAAGTTTCTATTTAAACAACACACGGGCCTAGATTTCAAAATGATACAATTCAATAGACTTTGGATAATATTGTCAAAAGGAAAACTTCACTAACTGACTGATCTGTGCAAATATTTGCACATTATTGGGAAATCTGTCTAATATAATAATTGTTTCCCTTGTTTTAACGGAGTGAGAAAACAGAGTCACCTCCCATGAAACAGTTGAGCAAAACCAGAATTCCTCCAAAACATTATTCGATTTATATGTTTAACCGTTTAATAAAATATTTAAAAGAAGCCATATGGCAAAAAGCATTATGGCCTAGTATTAAAAATGTAAATTAAAAATACAATTATATTTGTAACTTAAAAAACATGACTTGAATTACAGATTCTTAACAGGGATAACAGTATTAATAATAATGATTGTTAACAATACTAATTTGTTCAACAGACGTGCTTCTTAATTACAGTCTTCACTTAGAAGAAAGTAAAAAAAAACAAAACAGTTATTAAAGTCATAATTCCATTGCATAGCAAATATGTTAATTTACAAAACAAACAAGCAAAGGTTGCATGGGACCTCTTCAGCCATGCTATACATAACATGAGGCAGGCAATGGGAACTCTACTGCAAAGTTATACAAACAGTGAGGCAAGCAATGGGACCTCTACTGCAATATTATACATACAGTGATGCAAGCAATGGGACATCTACTGCCAAGTTAACAGTACAGTTAGGCAAGCAATGGGACATCTACTGCAATATTATACATACAGTGATGCAAGCAATGGGACATCTACTGCCAAGTTAAAAGTACAGTGAGGCAAGCAATAGGACCTCTTCTTCCAAGTTATACATACAGTGAGGCAAGCAATGGGACCTCTACTGCCAAGTTAAACATACAGTGAGGTAAGCAATGGGACCTCTACTACCAAGTTATACATACAGTGAGGCAAGCAATAGGACCTATACTGCCAAGTTAAACATACAGTTAGGTAAGCAATGGGACCTCTACTGCCAAGTTATAAATACAGTGAGGTAAGCAATGGGACCTCTACTACCAAGTTATACATTCAGTGAGGCAAACAATAGGACCTCTACTGCCAGGTTAAACATACAGTGAGGTAAGCAATGGGACCTCTACTACCAAGTTATACATACAGTGAGGCAAGCAATGGGACCTTTACTGCCATATTATATATACAGTGAGGCAAGCAATGGAACATCTACTACACAGTTATACATACAGTGAGGCAAGCAATGGGATCTCTACTACACAGTTATACATACAGTGAGGAAAGCAATAGGACCTATACTGCCAAGTTATACATACAGTGAGGCAAGCAATGGGACTTCTACTGCCATGTTCTACATACAGTGAGGCAAGCAATGGTACCTCTACTGCCATGTTATACATACAGTGAGGCAAGCAATAGGACCTATACTGCCAAGTTATACATACAGTGAGGCAAGCAATGGGACATCTACTGCCAAGTTATACATACAGTGAGGCAAGCAATGGGACCTCTACTGCCATGTTATACATACAGTGAAGCAAGCGATGGGACCTCTACTGCCAAGTTATACATACATTGAGGCATGCAATTGGACCTCTACTTCCAAGTTATACATACAGTGAGGCAAGCAATGGAACCTCTACTGCCAAATTATACACACAGTGAGGTAAGCAATGGGATCTCTACTGCCAAGTTATACATACAGGGAGGCAAGCAATGGGACATCTACTACCAAGTTATACATACAGTGAGGAAAGCAATGAAACCTCTACTGCCAAGTAATACATACAGTGAGGTAAGCAATGGGACCTCTTCTACCAAGTTATACATACAGTGAGGCAAGCAATGAGACCTCTACTGCAATATTATAAATACAGTGAGGCAAGCAATGGGACATCTACTACACAGTTATACATACAGTGAGGCAACAAATGGGACTTCTTCTGCCATATTATACATACAGTGAGGCAAGCAATTGGATCTCTACTACGCAGTTATACATACAGTGAGGAAAGCAATAGGACCTATACTGCCAAGTTATACATACAGTGAGGAAAGCAATGGGACCTCTACTACCAAGTTATACATACAGTGAGGCAAGCAATGGGGCCTATACTGCCAAGTTATACATACAGTGAGGCAAGCAATGGGACCTCAACTGCCATATTATACATACAGTGAGGCAAGCAATGGGATCTCTACTGCCATATTATACATACAGTGAGGCAAGCAATAGGACCTCTAAAGCCATTTAATACATACAATTATACGTACAGTGAGGCAAGCAATGGAGCCTCTACTGCCAAGTTATACATACAGTGAGGCAAGCAATGGGACCTCTACTGCCAAGTTATACATACAGTGAGGCAAG
>VMBQ01000887.1:73878-99263 GCA_007657795.1 Dreissena rostriformis | reverse complement strand
TATATATATATATATATTTATAAGTTTTATGTTGAAAGGCAGACAACTGAAAGACTATATTGCAATACAAAGTACACATGTGCAGCGTTACAGACCTACTGACCAACATAAAGG
Source organism: Dreissena rostriformis (assembly GCA_007657795.1). Lineage (NCBI taxonomy): Eukaryota > Metazoa > Mollusca > Bivalvia > Myida > Dreissenidae > Dreissena > Dreissena rostriformis. The sequence continues at coordinate 99,149 of VMBQ01000887.1, read as the reverse complement.
GTGATTCCAGCATACATCCATAAACTCTGTTTGCCGGGGTTTTTAAGATCATAAATTAAGAATACACATGTATTCTCCAGAAATATTCATGTTTGTTCACAGATAATAAAATGCATTGTATTAAATGTAAGCTTTGAATTTCATATGTCTTTGGAACGAAATAGATTGCTCCCAAAGGATGCTTCCTGTAATATAGTGGCAACCTGTATGATGGAAATCAATTGAAAGAAACTTCATTGAATAATCAAGTTGAAATTGCCAGTGTCTCCTCATTAAAAATGCATCACTGATGACAATTTTAACTTGGTGATAGCAACCATGACAATATTTCAGTGGGCCATACCTGCAAACTAATTAGATTAATTACATTAGTAACTGGTGGTATTTTTGGTTACATTTTTAGTGATAGTGATTTTATGATTATTATTTAAGATATACTATGTATATAAATTATACCTAAATAATATCAATTGCATAGAATAATTATAAATAAATGGATAAATATTCTTATTTTTTAAAGTTAATCAACTTGTATAATTATTTACTCTTGTTAATGCCAAATTGACAATTCAATAATGGTCAACACAGCAACCAACCAAAACAAGTGTCCAATGCTACTGAAAACGTGTTTAGACAGGTCAGAAGTCTATGTTCTTTGCATTTCCTCTCAGAGGCCAAATGTCCATGTAGACACAAAGTATTATTTGAATCATATCAATACTTTTTATTAGAGTTTGGCTCCCCATGAAAAATGTATGCTACCAAAGTGTGCACAAGAATACAACAAGAGATCTTCAAGTACAGCGTGCTTGACTGTTCTTCTTCTTGGCACAGTTTCTGGAGTTTTTTTTTGTTAAATCAAACTGTTTGTTTAAAAAGTAAGTTGTTTTAGCTTTCTAGTAATTTTGTATGTTTTTTATTTGCAAAATATCCTTAATGGCCTTATAAGGACAATTGCTCCAGGTTTTGTGTGGTCTTACTGATGTAGAAAGGACAGAGTTTGGTTTGTAGTCAAGACATTGTCTTACTGAAGTAGAAAGGACATAGTTTGATTTGTGGTCAAGTCACTCTGTTATTTATGCAGGAAGGACATAGTTTGGTTTGTAGTAAGGTCACTGTCTTATTGATGTAGAAAGGACAGATTTGGTTTGTAGTCAAGTCACTGTCTTACTGATGTAGAAAAGACAGAGTTTGGTGTGTGGTCAAGTCACTGTCTTACTGATGTAGAAAGGACAGAGTTTGGTTTGTAGTCAAGTCAATGTCTTACTGATGTAGAAAGGACAGATTTGGTTTGTAGTCAAGTCATTGTCTTACTGATGTAGAAAAGACAGAGTTTGGTGTGTTGTCAAGTCACTGTCTTACTGATGTAGAAAGGACAGAGTTTGGTTTGTAGTCAAGTCATTGTCTTACAGATGTAGAAAGGACAGAGTTTGGTATGTGGTAAAATCACTGTCTTATTGATGTAGGAAGGACAGAGTTTGGTTTGTAGTCAAGTCATTGTCTTACTGATGTAGAAAAGACACAGTTTGGTTTGTGGTCAAGTCATTGTCTTACTGATGAAGAAAGGACATAGTTTGGTTTGTAGTCAAGTCATTTCCTTACTGATGTAGAAAGGACAGAGTTTGGTTTGCATTTAAGTCATTGTCTTACTGATGAAGAAAGGGCAGAGTTTGGTTTGTGGTCAAGTCATTGTCTTACTGATGTAGAAAGGGCAGAGTTTGGTTTGTGGTCAAGTCATTGTCTTACTGATGTAGAAAGGACATAGCTTGGTTTGTGGTCAAGTCATTGTCTTACTGATGTAGAAAGGACAGAGTTTGGTTTGTGGTCAAGTCATTGTCTTACTGATGTAGAAAGGACAGAGTTTGGTTTGTGGTCAAGTCATTGTCTTACTGATGTAGAAAGGACATAGTTTGGTTTGTGGTCAAGTCATTGTCTTACTGATGAAGAAAGGGCAGAGTTTGGTTTGTGGTCAAGTCATTGCCTTACTGATGTAGAAAGGACATAGTTTGGTTTGTGGTCAAGTCATTGTCTTACTGATGTATAAACGACAGAGTTTGGTTTGTAGTAAAGTCATTGTCTTATTGATGTAGAAAGGACATAGCTTGGTTTGTGGTCAAGTCATTGTCTTACTGATGTAGAAAAGACAGAGTTTGGTTTGTGGTCAAGTCATTGTCTTACTGATGTAGAAAGGACAGAGTTTGGTTTGTGGTCAAGTCAGTGTCTTATTGATGTAGAAAGGGCAGAGTTTGGTTTGTAGTCAAGTCAGTGTCTTATTGATGTAGAAAGGACAGAGTTTGGTTTGTAGTCAAGTCAGTGTCTTATTGGTGTAGAAAGGACAGAGTTTGGTTTGTAGTCGGTTCAACGTCTTACTGATGTAGAAAGGACATAATTTGGTTTGTAGTTAAGTCATTGTCTTATTGATGTAGAAAGGACAGAGTTTGGTTTCTGGTAAAGTCACTAACTTATTGATGTAGGAAGCACAGAGTTTGGTTTATGGTCAAGTCATAGTCTTATTGATGAAGAAAGGACAGACTTTGGGTTGTAGTCAAGTCATTGTCTTACTGCTGTAGAAAGGACAGAGTTTGGTTTGTAGTCAAGTCATTGTCTTACTGATGTAGAAAGGACACAGTTTTGTTTGTGGTTAAGTCACTGTCTTAGTTATGTAGGAAGGACACAGTTTGGTTTGTGGTTAAGTCAATGTATTATTGATGTAGAAAGGACACAGTTATGGTTGTGGTCGAGTCAATGTCTACTTGATGTAGAAAGGACAGAGTTTTGTTTGTGGTCATGTCACTGTCTTAGTTATGTAGGAAGGACACAGTTTGGTTTGTGGTCAGGTCGATGTCTTACTGATGTAGAAAGGAAAAAGTTTGGTTTGTAGTCAAGTCGTTGTCTTATTGATGTAGAAATGACAGAGTTTGGTTTGTGGTCAAGTCATTGTCTTACTGATGTAGAAAGGACATAGTTTGGTTTGTAGTCAAGTCATTGCCTTACTGATGTAGAAAAGACAGAGTTTGGTTTGTGGTCAAGTCATTGTCTTATTGATGTAGAAAGGACAGAGTTTGGTTTGTGGTCAAGTCAGTGTCTTACTGATGTAGAAAGGGCAGAGTTTGATTTGAAGTCAAGTCACTGTCTTACTGATGTAGAAAGGACATAGTTTGGTTTGTAGTCAAGTCATTGTGTTATTGATGTAGAAAGGACAGAGTTTGGTTTCTGGTAAAGTCACTAACTTATTGATGTAGAAAGCACAGAGTTTGGTTTATGGTCAAGTCATAGTCTTATTGATGTAGAAAGGACAGAGTTTGGTTTGTAGTCAAGTCATTGTCTTACTGATGTAGAAAGGACAGAGTTTGGTTTGTAGTTAAGTCATTGTCTTACTGATGTAGAAAGGACAGAGTTTGGTTTGTAGTCAAGTAATTGTCTTACTGATGAAGAAAGGACACAGTTTTGTTTGTGGTTAAGTCACTGTCTTAGTTATGTAGGAAGGACACAGTTTGGTTTGTGGTTAAGTCAATGTATTATCGATGTAGAAAGGACACAGTTAGGGTTGTGGTCAAGTCAATGTCTACTTGGTGTAGAATGGACAGTTTTGTTTGTGGTCAAGTCACTGTCTTAGTTATGTAGGAAGGACACAGTTTGGTTTGTGGTCAAGTCAATGTATTATTGATATAGAAAGGACAGAGTTTTGTTTGTGGTCAAGTCACTGTCTTATTGAAGTAGAAAAAAACATAGTTTGGTTTGTGGTCAAGTCAATGTCTAATTGCTATAGAAAAAACAGAGTTTGGTTTGTGGTCAAGTCAATGTCTTACTGATGTAGAAAGGACACAGTTTGGTTTGTGGTCAAGTCATTGTCTTACTGATATAGAAAGGACAGAGTTAGGTTTGTGGTCAAGTCAATGACGTATTGATGTAGGAAGGACAGAGTTAGGTTTGTGGTCAAGTCAATGTCTTACTGATGTAGGAAGAATGGAGTTTGGTTCGTGGTTAACCCATTAACCTATCGTAGGTTGGAAGGACTATTCTTTGGTCAAGTCACAATGAGACATTTTTATACACTGTTCGTTTAGTTGTTATTTGATATATAGAATGTATACCTGTTGAAATACTTGCACATCTTTTCACATCATTATTAGACTTAGAAAGTTTGCCTTGTTGGTTTGAAGGAAAAACTGTTAGCAAGATGTTTGGCAAAAACATTTCACTTTCATCAAGAGGAATCCCTATCATTTGTTTATAACATCATTTTGACTCTCTGTCAAAATCATAAAAGTACCCTCACAAAATCTTGAAATGAGGTTAATTCCTGGCTTTATGAGAATTCCAGGTGCTGATTAAACAATTTATATAGATATCACATACTGCTGGCTGCCACAGGCTGCACGGAATATCAATCATGTTCCAGTAATGAAAGCCCCTTACTGTAGAGGTAAATGTAGCAATAACTTCAGCATTGCAGTTCACAATGCCTTCATATGATAGTTAATTGGTCCCTGGAAAAGAAATTCCCCTCCCAGCTATTCTACACCACCAAAGACGGTGTGATTCACTTAACAGATTCTTGTTTTCTTTGCTCAGGCAGAATACCTGTGGAACTCACTGTTGGGGGTGTTTCATCAATATGCCTATATGGTTTTGAATCCCTGTACAACTGGGGAGACTTTATTGCAAGTAAATTAATCATATAAAAAAATCACTGAACCCCTAATGCATGTCCAAGTATTGGTTAGGTCTGAAAATAAGGCATCCATCCAGCATTAAAAGATGAATTATTTAAGTCAACCCATTAATGATTATAATTATATTCAACATGGAAACAAGAGGGCCATAGCCCCTAGGTTGCTCACCTGATACATCGAGGAACTGTTTTGAGTTGCTTTTGTCATGTTTTCAAAACCAAGCCAACAGAAGACGCATGCCCATGAGCAACACCTCTTACATTGTTGATGTCATAAAAATCCTAATTCCATCTCTCACCTGTTTAATACACTGCAATCTATCATTTGTCTGCTTGATATGTTTGTCCATATCAGTCATGGCTGCAGCATTGTGATGTGGACAGACACAGCGTGGCTGCCCCCAGCATCAACATCACACTGGAACATGAGGACCGCTGATATCTGAAATATATACATCACACATGAGCAAATAAGACCCTTGATATCTGAAACACACATAGCTTTACACTTTCCAAACTAACATTATTGAAAATCAGACCGTTTTTCTAGTTTGAGTCACAGTGACGTGACCTCGACTCAACCAACCCCAAATGAAATCCCACTCTAGGTCTCAATTAAAGTAACATACACACAAAATGTGAATGCAATACCTCCATCCAAACCGAAGTTATGTACAGAAACTAATTTTCTAGTTTTGGTCACAGTGACCTTGACCTTAACTTTAAAAGCCCAAAAATTCAATTCTGAGCTAGATTCCTATTCAAGCCATAATTCAGAAGTTCTTAATGTGATCTGGTTGGTTATCCATCATGGCCATATTATGCCGGTGAACATTATTACAAAGTTTCATGATGACTGTTTGAGTTATTGAGCAAACATCGTTCTACTTGACGACGCCCGCCTTCAGCAGATGTTTCCATCTTACGCCATGTTTTGTTGTGTATGCTATTCTGGTTGAAATTAAAGTCTGTACATATTTTTAGCATTAAATTTTAAGAATGACTGACATTGTCCAATGAATGATGAAGTAAAAAAATCTTGTTCTGACCTTGACCTATGAGATGGGGACACATGTATTACAAGTGTCACACAGCCCGCACAAGGTGAACGTTTTTTGAAAGTCATTGTAAAGTTTCCTGATGAATGAGGGAGTTGCAGATTTCTTCATATGCCCATATTCAACCTTTACCTCTAAGTATGACCTTGACCTATGTCCTTTGGGGCACAGGTCTTGCACGCGATGCACCAGCTCGACATGCCGGACATTTGTGGCAAATGATTAAAATTAATACTTTTAACTTAGGTATGCACTTTTCCCATTGTTTATGAATTTTGGGGTACTTGAATTAACTTGTTGTTGAATTTTTCTCTTAAGTTTCCCTTGTTCCTAAAAGAGTTTATTGTAATACGTAATAATATGTTATTTAAATCTTATACAAGAGAAAATTGCAGAAACCACATAAAAGTCTGCTTTTTATTTTGCCAATTACAGACCCAATTGTGACAGCTTTATTGAGCTGGACGCAAGCAGGCTTGACAAAGAAGCTTTTTTTAAACTCAAAAATGTTAACAAAGAAATTCCCATGAATGTGTTTAGAATAAATAAAGTCACATATATAATACAGCGTCAATTAATTTACATCAATTTATCTCAGACACAACAATATGTTATCCACTACCAATTGTTTTACAACATCATGAGTGATAAATGGGGAGATTTGCATAAGACATGGCATGTAACACATGTCATACATTGCCTGCACAAGCTGTCATATTGCAGCCATATCTCCGTTGCCCAGAAGGCCGCACTACAAGTCCTATATGGCAACATGTTAATACACTTACCCTTGACTAGGTGGCCTGGTTATCTGTTAATTTTAAGCAAAAAAAAAACAAAATAGATTTCTTTCCGATTCGACCTCCTGTACTGACATCTTTTATAAAGTTGGTCCACTGATCATTTGTCACTATTGCAATAACGCTCTATGAGGTCTAGGCACACAAAAATGAGGTTAAGAGATTTTTTGTTTAATCTTTTGGTCTGCAAGTTTTTCAACTGTTTTGCTATCAGACCCCTATTCACTGTAAACAAACATTCTTGTTGGGAGGTAAAAAAAATTACCCAATAAATAAGGTGAGATTTTTTTTTGCTTTAAAAATCAGGGAAAGTCCCCATTACATCCATTGTTTTCAAAATGATAAGCACTATTTTAATTGAATGCACAATAGCAACAATGCGTCAATGATTACAATTCAATTACTCAATTTAAACATAATAATATACTTTCTCGACAAATACTTTTCAAATCAGTAGTCAATAAACTTTTTCTTCAGTTAAGCACAAAAGTTGTTGTTTATATCATATTTGTATGTGGCAAACCTTGCAAGTCATAAAAATGCCTGAATAAATAGCAGGTAATGTCTTGAATCTTTATCAACATGGATCAAAAGTATTACTATTATATCAACCATTAAAAGCTGTGCAATTCCCACAATTTATGATGATCAGAAAACATGTCTAGGTGCAGACGTAACTCTCATCACTCAGGAATTTAACTATGATCCCAAATTTCACATTTTAATGGTTTGTCCATATTCTTTTTTAAATACATATTGAGATATGCACCATTAACCCAACATTCTTTGTGAACGTATTTACGAAGGTTACAAAGAACCAATTATTCTTGTGATTAAATTATTTGTCATAATGTTGAATAAGTTACTGATGTAGCGTGAAGATTGATGTTTATCGTTGGGGATATATTTAAAGGATAAAATATTCTGGAATATAATATAATCAAAATGAAATGAGTTTATTTAAACTGCCAGTTTTCATATTCTAAAGCAAAATAAACCATACATTGTTCAAATATTTTCTACAAACTAGAATGAAACAAGTGATGTGTTTGTGGAACACTATGTCCCCTTTTGCGCGATTTTGACCCATACATTTGACCTTTGACCTTGAAGGATGACCTTGACCTTTCACCACTCAAAATGTGCAGCTCCATGAGATACACATGCATGCCAAATATCAAGTTGCTATCTTCAATATTGCAAAAGTTATGGCCAACGTTAAAGTTTGTGCAAACAAACCAACGAACAAACCAACAAACAAACAGACAGGGCAAAAACAATATGTCCCCCAGTATAGACTGGGGGACATAATAAATTCGATCTCCTTCTAAGTCAACTTAAAAATGTTTGGTTTCATAATAAATAAACATATATATTTCTACTTAAACAGTGTTTAAGTTTCCTAAACAATCCACTCATAGTCTACAAAATTGTTTCGTCCAAAATATATTTTGTTTAGTTCCAATTTTGGGGTCAAACTATAGCCATCTATATATGTGTTTCAGTAATTTAAACTACTCCTTACTAAATTAATATACTTCCTGTCATCAAAAATATGTCAATAGTACTGTTCATGATAATGACGATGAGGATGACAATGATAAGACAATGAGGATGATAATAGTGATGGTGAGGATGATTACAAGTTCATGAACAGGTCTTTAATTCTTTGCAGGGGTAACTTAACTTTAAGACATAATAGTATTCCTCTGCAAAATGAAGTTCTTATTGTCAAGAGCAGTTCAAGAACAGTTCTTAAAACTGAGTAAGAGTTCTTGACCTGTTTTAAGAGGATTTTAAGAACATTCGTACCAGAACTTTTCAAGAACTGCCTTCAGGAACAGTTCAATAACTTTTAAAGGACCTTTCCTGTTCTTGAATTATTCTTAAAACTATTCTTGAACACTATAAGAACTTTTTTGAACAACATATTTCCTTCTGATGTTCTTGAACAGTTCTAAACAATGTTCTTGTTCACAAATGATGAACTTTTTAAGAATCCAATATGTTCTTAAAAGGATCTGTCATTGTTCTTGGAAGAATTAAAAGAACAGTTTAAGAACGTTTTAAGGACATCTTATTTCAAGAACAGTTTAAGATGATATCAAGAACACAAACATGTACATTGCATTGCTGTTTTTACAAAGAAGGAAAAATTGTGAGCACAGGAAGTTGAAACAAGAGCAAGCTGAATGAAGCCACATGGTTTATGTTATATTTGGAAATGTAAGTCTTTAACAAATTACCGGCTAAACTGATCAGCCATTGGTTCCATTTCAACTTCTTTGGCACTGTAAGAGTAACCATTTCAGGGAAACCACTGATTAGTTAAGCAGTCCCATGTTGAAAATATTAACACATGACAGATAGGGTCTCTATGCATATTAATTTGTGTCTACAGAATAAATGTCATTTACAATTTATTCAACAAGAATTGTCAAATTGTATGACTTTATAAAAACTATAACAAACCATACACTCTTAAGTATCACTCTACACACTTCATTCATACTGATGTCATGAATTTAATTTTGGTCACAACTTATCCATCAGTTTCATGAGTAACATTAAATTATGCTAATATTTTGGCAAACCCAATACATTGTTGTGTAACATAGCTGTAGGCAGTGATCATTAGAGTGAACAGATTTCTAACAATTGATAAGTATAAGAAATTCTTAAAGAGTTTCTGTGTCAACATTTATTGTCATTAAAGACAATATCTGTTAAAGAAGCGTTTTCATGAATTGTACTTGAATTGTTCTTAAAGTTTCTAAGTACATTTTAAGAAATGTTATGAATTTTTCTAGAATATGAGTTCTTGAACCAGTCGAGAAGTGTTCTAGAATTGCACTAGAACTTTTCTTAAAAGTGTTCAAGAACTGTTCCAAGTACATTTTAAGAAATGTTAAATTGGACAAATTTTAAGAACAACTGTTCTGGAGAAGTTCTTAAAACTGTTCTTGAATAGTTCATGAACTGTTCAAGAGTAAGAGTTCTAAGACTGTTCAAGAATTAATGTTCATGATTGTTCTTGAACTGTTCAAGAACTGTTTTTAACAACTTTTAAAGAACACTTGTTCTTAAGATTTGTCCAATATAACCATTCTTAAAATGTACTTGAACAGTTTTTGAACTCTTTTAGAGCAGTTCAAGTACAGTATATGAACACTGTTCTTGAACAGTGCAAGAACTTTTCTTGAACTGCTCTTGAAATTTTCGCAGAGGTTATGATATGAAATCATTACACATGTCCATTTCTATTTTTTAGGTAGAAAGAAAAATTATTTGAAGCTAAGTCCAGTTTTGCTAGAAAAGGGACGTAACAGGCAATCATATTCTGCATCCATGGCAAAATTATTGCGTTATTAGATGCTTTTTTTTACTCAAATACAGCATACTCCAAAATGCAATTTATGTCACTTAGGGACAAAAACCAATCTTATACAACTGTATGTAAATCTGCCAAGTTTATTTCATTATCGAAGAACTAGTGACCTGATTTTCTAACACAAGCAAGCCGTTAATAGAACCAAGAACTTCTAGGTGACTGAAAGATGCAGATATTCAGTGAGCTGTCAACATAGACTATCGACATCCCCTTACCAGTGTATTGCAGCCTTCATTAAACATTTACTCATCTATTTCATCTTGGAACCAGTCTGCCATTATGGCAGATAAAGACAACAGTTATTGACATTTTGTTGTTAAATATTTATAAGTTTATTGATAATTACTTACAGAACAGCCCTTGTACGTTTCTTTAATTGCTACAAAAAGAAACAAATTGCCGATCCTTATGCTGCACTTAGAAATGAAATGACACTTAAAGTCTTAATTACGACCTGCAACATGCCTTCAAACAAGTGTAAACTGAACAATTCATGAGGTTAAATAGATCTGAATAGAAAAGTACTGAAAATCTCCAGTCATTGCGTCAAATGACATCACAACATGTCTGACCTGATGTCAGTTGTCTAGAATGTCATAGGTCAGAATGTCATAGGTCAGAATGTCCAGTGACATCACAATGCTGTTATTCTTCAGACAAAAATTGAATTGTCTGGTAAGTCAAAAGTCATTATATAATGTCAAGAAATCCTTGAATGTCAAAATGTCAATTGACATCAAGAATAAAAAATTGAGACTTTTCTTACTTAGTATGAGTTTTCTTTAATGTCACAGTTCCCATCTCAAAATGCAAAAAGTGTTCACGATATAAATGAGCTTTGCTCTGTTAAAAAGGGGTTTAATGCATGTGTGTTAACCCTTTGCATGCTGGGAAATTTGTCGTCTGCTAAAATGTCGTCTGCTGAATTTCTTAAATTAGCATTTACTTTTAAAAAAAATCAAAGAATACTATCAGAATAGCAAACAGTTTGGTTCCTGATGAGACGCCACGTTTTGTGGCGTCTCATCTGGATCAAAACTGTTTGCAAAGACCTTTAAAATTCGGTTCCAGCGCTTAAAGGGTTAAGTGTCATCTCAGATTAGGCTGTGCAGTCTGCATAGGTTGATCAGGGACGATACTTTCCGCCTAAACTGGATTTTGGTCAAGAAGAGGCTTTCTTTAAACGAAAAATGCAATAAAAGCGGAAAGTTTCATCCCTGATTAGCCTGTGCGGACTTCACAGGCTAATTTGAGATGACACTTAACGCACACGCATTAAACCCCCTTTTCTCAGAGGGCCATTGCATATATACTTTGACATTTTCTATCACATAAGTGTCTGGCTCCAGGAAATAATATTACAAACCGCATGAAAGAATAGCAACATGTTGCCATCAGTAATAAGATAGATTATACAGACGCATTTTTTTTTCTTCTTTCTCACTTAAAAAAATTAAAAATATCACACAAATGTTGGAATAGGTATATCAAGGAAATACAGAATTACTTAAAATACCATTAGAGATATATCACAGTCTATTTATATAGTTATTTATCAACCTTTTCAAGAAATTATTCCTACAGGAATTGTCAGTGCAAATTAAAATAATGGTCACAATTGCTTCCAGTATAAAAATCCAACACTAACCCTTTGCATGCTGGGTATTTGTCGTCTGCTAAAATGTTGTTTGCTAAATTTCTAAAATTAGCATTTTGTTCGATATTTTTTCAAAGAATACTATCAGAATAGCAGACAGTTTGGATCCTGATGAGACGCCACGTTTTGTGGCGTCTCATCTGGATCCAAACTGTTTGCAAAGGCCTTTAAAATCCGGTTCCAGCGCTCAAAGGGCTAATATTTGCTGAACTCAGATCTGATGCTATTATGATCAACATTTTTGTCGTTGTAAATTACATTCTCATTCAGTATTTCAAATCTAAATTATATAATTGCTATCATTTCCAACACCAATGTCTTTACAAAATATGAGCCTCACTCTGTGAAAAGAGGGTTTTAAAGCATGTGCGTAAAGTCGTCACAGATAAGCCTGTGCAGTTTTCACAGGCTAATCAGGGACGTCACTTTCCGCTTTTATGATATTTTTCGTTTAAAGAAAGACTATTCTTAGCAAATTCCAGTTTAGGCGGAAAGTATGGTTCATGATTAGTCATGATTAGGACTGCACAGGCTAATCTGGGACGACACTTTACGCACATGCATTTAACCCCCTTTTTACAGATCGCTACTTATATTATATATATATATATATTTTATTGTCATCATTTCCAACACCAGTATCTGCAGCCCAAGGTACGGAGCCATCAAACACCAAATACCTTCATTCCCTATTTAGACCACCATATCAAATTAGCCTCGCTCTGTAAAAACGGGGTTTAATGCATGTGCGTAAAGCGTCGTCACAGATTAGCCTGTGCAGTCTACACGGGCTAATCAGGGACGACACTTTCTGCTGTTATGTTATTTTTTGTTTAAAGAAAGTTTAGGCGGAAAGTGTCATATCTGATTAGCCTGTGGGGACTGCACAGGCTAATCTGGGATGACACTTTATACACATGCATTAAACCCCCTTTGTACAGAGCGTGACTCAAATATTGTCATTATTTCCAACACCAGTGTCTGCAGCCCAAGGAAATGTGCCATCAAACACCAAAAACCTTCATTCCTTGTTTGGATCACCATATCAAATTAGCCTTGCTCTGTGAAAACGGGGTTTAATGCCTTTGTGTAAAGTGTCGTCCCAGATAAGCCTGTGCAGTCCGAACAGGCTTATCAGGGACGACACTTTCGGCTTTTATGATATTTTTCTTTTAAAGAAAGTTAAGGCGGAAAGTGTCGTCCCTGATTAGCCTATGCAAACTGCAGAGGCTAATCTGGTACTACACTTTACACACACGCATTAAACCCCCTTTTTAGAGAGCATGACTCCTAATTATTGTCGTCATTTCGAACACCAGTGTCTTCAGCCGTAGGCAATATGGCCCAATACCAGTGTCTTCAGCCGTAGGCAATATGTCATCAATACCAGTGTCTTCAGCCGTAGGCAATATGTCATCAACAATACCAGTGTCTTCAGCCGTAGGCAATATGCCATCAATACCAGTGTCTTCAGCCGTAGGCAATATGTCATCAATACCAGTGTCTTCAGCCGTAGGCAATATGTCATCGATACCAGTGTCTTCAGCCGTAGGCAATATGTCATCAATAGCAGTGTCTTCAGCAATAGGCAATATGTCATCAACAATACCAGTGTCTTCAGCCGNTCCGGTCTCCTTTTAAAACGTTAATGTGAGTACAACAAAACATTAATTAAAAACACTTATAAACGCTCTGTAGATTTACAACCGATTGTAAAACGAAGAATGTACAAGTAACCAATTACCACTTTGCTGACAGACAATTTGCAAGGTTGGTGCAAATTATAAATCAAATGAACATTCGTAGGTTATAATATGAAAACAGTAAAATGATATAAAAAATATTGTGTACCTTATCGTATCACCTTTATGAACCTGAAACACAATTAAGCGGTTGACAACGTTATAACGACAATTCGCATAACAAAATCAGCATCTTCAAATGCTTCAGCAAATGCATCTACAAATACAACTGCTTCTACAAATGTTCCTACAAATACAACTGCTTCTACAAATGTTCCTACAAATACAACTGCTTCAACAAATGTTCCTACAAATACAACTGCTTCTACAAATGTTCCTACAAATATGTCTTTAAATGCAGATGTTTCAACAAATGCTCCTACAAAAACGTCATCAAATTCATCTACAAACACCGCGTTTTATTATAGCTACTTATTTGTCTACAAGTGCCTATTTAGCTAAACCTTTATGATGTTTCAATGCCGAATATCTTACTCATAATATAAGTATGATTCATATTGCTTCATCACCATAAATGTATTCCTTGCTTCATAATAAATTATTCAATTACAATTTGCCTCAATCGAAGTTTCAAGTGTGTGCGCATTAGATTTGGTAGTATGTATAATATCAAAAGGCATATTTTCATCGTTTAGAAAAGTCCCGTGTGTTCATTGTATTTTTGTAATCAATATGAGCAATTATATTTTTGTGTACATTCCACAGGAACGTTTACAAAATGCAGACTTTCTAAATCTAATGTAATTACGCATTAACTGCAATTAACATTGCATTTATCGAGATCTTNATATATAATATATAGATATTGGTATTATGAGCCAGTTACATAAGTATATATAATATATAGATATTGGTATTATGAGCCAGTTATATAAGTATATATAATATATAGATATTGGTATTATGAGCCAGTTATATTAGTCTCTAAGTTCATGAAAGTAATTGCTGAAATGTCACATCACATTGTTTAGCAGCAATTATTATGTAATACACAATATTGCAATGTTGCATTATGATGAATTGCAGTACATGATGTTACATAAAACCATTATCCACTATTGCAGAGTGTGATTGTAAAACAAGGCATTGAGCACATTGCAGGCAATGTAAGGAGTCCCCTACAGGTAAGGTAAAAAAAATCCTTTCATTACAAAATATGCCTTTCCATCGTTTTTGGCATTTATTTGTTCACTCGTTATGTTTCATAATTAAATCTAACTTCAATTAAGCCAACCAATATAAAGGTTTGGTTTTCGAACATTGAAGCGTTTAATGTCATGTTTGAAAACAGAGTAAAAAACTGGCATGCCAATACAATTAAACGTTATAAAGCAATGATAAGTCCAATAAATGGAAATATTAATCTAACAAAGAAGAAAATTCAGAACTTACTCATGTAGCTTTATTATTGAAAATGTATTCTTTTCTTCAACATTACATTCATGTCATGCAACCTGCACATTTAATTGACTGCAGTTGAAATGTAATCACTTTACATCAAGGCAATGTAACCTTTCCCTGCATGACATATCCAGTAATGGAATTCAATAAAAATAAACCACCACAAAGTAACACTGTCTGTAACATGCACTTTAACATTCATGTAATCCTCAAATGACTGCACAATTACCAATTAAGAATGTGGCATTTTATTGTATCTCTGTATTCTAGCTATACAGGTATGAAATGAACATATAATAATTGAAATAAAGGTCAATCTGACATTCCAGTAATGGACATGTTACAATAAATGAAATTTTGACATCCGATGAAAGGACATGATGAAATAAAAGACATTTTGACATTCCAAGAAAGAACATGTTGCATTTAAGGGCATTTTGACATTTCAAGTTACGACATGTTGCAATAAAGGACATTTTGACATTTCAAGAAAGGACATGTTGCAATAAAGGACATTTTGACATTCCAAGAAAGAACATGTTACAATAAAGGACATTATGACATTTCAAGAAAGGACATGTTACAATAAAGGACATTTTTACATTCCAAGAAAGGACATGTTGCAATAAAGGACATTTTGACATTCCAAGAAAGCACATGTTGCAATAAAGGACATTTTGACATTCCAAGAAAGGACATGTTACAATAAAGGACATTTTGACATTTTAAGAAAGGACATGTTGCAATAAAGGACATTTTGACATTCCAAGAAAGGACATGGAACAATAAAGGGCATTTTGACATTTCAAGGAAGACATATCAGGGCCCTCGTTTGGCTGTTTTTGGGGCCCATTCCCTTTTTAAAATAGTATACTTTTTTCCCCTATTTCAGCTAAAAATTCCCCCTCTCCAAATTTTTGTTTGTTTGTTTCTTTTCTTTTATACCTATGTAATGCCAGCTGGTATCGTGCTATTAACCTTAAATTACATTAAANAAGCATTCACTGAAATTGATATTGCATTTAACGAGATCGTTATTGATATTTAAGTGCACTAATGTAAATACGCATGAACTGCCATTGACCTTGCATTTATCGAGATCTGTATTGATATTTCACTGCACTTTTTGTGTTTAATTATCTATTGCACTATAGGGACATTCAACGATGTTCCGAAGGAAAGACCGTGGATTAGAGATGTCAAATCGCGCTACGCAATATCATCTATTAGAGAATAGTTATTTAGGACAGTTATCGAAGATGTTATGTGTGTTTAAGGTGTTGGTGTCATTTTCAATTTCTAATCAATGTTCAATATAGTCGCCAACTGGCATTGTGACACTCGAGTACAAATATGAATCGTCACTCCCTTTTTATTTGGTAACTGAGGTATTAGGAGAAATCTCGTGTTAAATATATTTTTGTCTTTAACGAATTCGATATAGCTCTGAAATATGTCAGTGTTTTACATATTTATGTAAACAATATTGAAATTGAAAAACACATTAAATTTATATCTTTTGATTGTACTTCATTTAGTTAATGATTTGATAGGTTTTCCCTTTAAGTTCATTCCAAGTAATAAACTAGGCTTCATAGTGTCCGGTTCCAAGACTGACATCTTCGCATTTTGACTTGTTGGTGTTTTGCTATGGTGTTTGAGCTCACCTGAGCACAACGTGCTTATGGTGATCTATTTGGATACCGTTCTGTCCTTTGTCTGTCCGTGCATACATCAGTGAGTGCGTCCTTCAATAGCTTTTAAAAAGACATTCCCTTAACAACTGCGAATTATGTGACAAATACGGTGTCACTTTCGCACCACTGTAAAATGTATCATCGGTGTTTAAAAGTTAGCGAGACGTGCTTGTGCGTCTTTCACGAAGATCTGAGCAGAAAATATATGATCGAAAGAAAACATATTTTATAATTAGTACAATAGTGATTTCATAACTTATTTTCAACATCTGGTATCAGAGAATACCTAATCAATTGCGACAATCGCCGTGGCGTAGTGGATATGGTGTCCGCCTAGCGATCAGGAGGTCACGAGTTCGATCCCCACAGTGGGAGCGTTCTTTAAATCTTCCCCAAGTACACAAAGTGCTGGTTCTTGTCCCAGGAAACGGACTCGAGAGCGTTTCAAATAAGCCTTAGGCTTTCGATGCAATCGAGCTTAAATAAATAGGTTCAAACTAATCGCGACAACAACCGTCCACAAATAGCTCAATATGCTAATGCATTCACTGATGGAACCTTTATTAGTTCGTTTCAAAAGGCCAAAGGGTCAGTCATGGTTCGCTTCAAAAGGTCAGTCATGATTGAACCCATAACAATATAGGTTATGTACCGATTTAATTTATTTAATAACAAGGCACTGTTCCAATATCCTCGAGAATATCAATACTTTACTAAAAAGCTCGAGGAAAACGCACTCGCTAGGATAGAGGTATATCCTGTTCTCCATTAGCCTTGTTTAACTTGTCATAAGAATCGTTTTTCTTTTGGCATGCAGCACTCAAATATTCTTTTAAGCTACACTGGCTTTATTCCGTAAATTGATAGAATAAACAGATGTTAAAATTATTATTAAATATATTTAGCAATTGTGCCGAGACTCACCAAAACGTCAAACATCAGATAACGTATTTAGATAGTGAACATAGTCTGATAAGGATGAGTCCATGGGAAAATCTGATAGAGTTCCGAAGTAAATCTATCTCCAAATCGTTTGTCAAAATTGGATTACCTGCAGCCAACAAAATTCTCTCTATCGGCTTATTATAACTTAATGTTTATTGATATATATGTTTCGTCCTTTAGATAAAATTATTTTTCTAGATTTACCATAAACATTGACATTAACGAACTCTTGAGACATCCATAAGTCGTCTATTTTTACCCATTTATGCCTAGTGGACTCTCCCATCCTTCTAAATCGGATCAATTTATTTTCAAAATAAGGGATGTCTAGTATATTTATTTCTATATTTAGAATATTTCTTACAGAAATTCCTTTGAGCAAACAGCGCAGACCCTGATGAGACGCCGCATCATGCGGCGTCTCATCTGGGTCTACGCTGTTTGCCTAGGCCTTTTTCTAGAATAGAAGCCCAATGGCCCTTACAACAGCAGAAAATAGGCAAAGGACATTGGATGTTAACATACACACAATTAAAATTGGGGTTAACGATTCGCCTCTGCGATATCTACCGAAACGACATTTAAGTGGCTTGTTCACATATTATCATTTTTTTGAAAAACTTTAATAAAATGAATTTACTTTAAAATGTATTGTATTTGCAATGTTCTGACATAATTATAATAGCAAAGAATAACAAGATGTGTTCGTGAAACACTATGTCCCCTTTTGAGCGATTTTGACCCATATATATGACCTTTGACCTTGAATGATGACCTTGACCTTTCACCACCTAAAATGTGCGGCTCCATGAGATACACATGCACGCCAAATATGAAGTTGCTATCTTCAATATTGCAAAAGTAATGGCCAATTTTAAAGTTTGACACAAACAAACCAACAAACCAACAAACCAACAAACAAACCAACAAACCAACAGACAGGACAAAAATACTATGTCCCCCAGTATAGACTTGGGGATATACAACAATGAAGAAACAGACGGCCTTTTGAAGCACAATATAAGCACGATATAATCCGCTGCCACTGAACACTTGAAGCTGTAGTAATTGAAAGCGTATTTTAAACACTAGGTAGGTAATATACTTCGATGCATTTTCCAAATTGTCCTATCGCCAAACGGTGAACAAGTCCAATTAACCCTTTCTTATTGAGAAGTTAATATGGGTATATGTAACCAGCATAAAAGCAGAACAGACTGCAAGTAACTCGCAGTCTGTTCAGGTTTTATGTCGTTTGCTGCTCATCAGTATCTTTGGGTGGAAATGAAGCAATTAAAAATTAGAGTCTTATAAGAAAGGTATTACATTTTGATTTTGTAAGGGGCTACAAACGTGTCAAAGTGCGTATCTGGGTGGTGAAGGGTTACATGTTTTGTCGCCGTGGCGTAGTGGATATGGTGTACGCCTAGCGGCCGGTAGGTCACGGGTTCGATCCCCACTGTTGGAGCGTTCTTTAGATCTCCCCCATAGGCACCAAGTACCGGTTCTAGTCCCAGGAAACGGACTCGAGAGCGTTTCAAATTAGCCTTAGGCTTTCGATGCAATCGAGCTAAAATAATTAGATTTAAACTTAAGGGTTAAATATTTTTGTTTTCTTCGCAGACGTTCTGGTAGACATCGTGAAGAACTGTGACCTGGTCAGCTGCTTCGAATATGACATCATTATTAAGCAAGGAGAGAGGGGAGATAGGTAATATAACTGAGCGTTTCCAAGGTGACTACCCCTGGACCCGTATTCGCCAATCAATCCATAGGCTTCAGTCTAAGAATAAAGAATTTTCTGTAAATTAGAATATTCAATAATAACTTTAATTTCGATTTTACCTTGGCATTAACTGCCTCTATCTACACTTTTGTTCATGAAGAACATTCTTTTAAGGCTTTTATCACACGTGGTAGCCTGTATATATTAAAACGCTGAACGCATTTTTCTTAGTCTAATCTTATTTCTTAAGTCTAAGAATGTTTTGGTGAATACGGACCCAGGTTTGTTTATAAGCAAAGCTTCATACTTTTCTGCATTACCATTTTTTTTCCATAATGTTATGTTATTTAAGTCGGGTACCACACTAATCTGAATATTAATTATTAATCACGGAGAGAGAGAAGATAGGTAATATAATTGAGACTTATTTCTAGGATGACAACTCCTGGTTCGTTTTTAAAAAAGTATGTAGCTTTGCTTATAAACAACCAGGGACGAGTTTAAATCAAATGTTATGATATAAAATGGCGACACGTACGTTTAAATAAAGAATGAATTGTGGACAATAGCATCGACCAAATAATACGGCAACAACTTTTAAAAATGGCGAAATTAAGTGGCGACAACTTTTACCAAGTTATTCCAAATCCTATTTATGCTCGAGACTATGTTTTGACCTTTGACCTTGNATTATGGAAGCAAAACTTTACATTTTGCACTTGTAAAATTCATTAAATATGTGGACTGGCTAATCTTTCTTGTAGAACCTGTAATTTTAATTGAATAAGAATATTCCTCATATACAAATGAACCATTTATTATATGTTAATTGAAAATATTCTTGTATTCTTGTATACAAAGGAACTCTTTATTATATGTTAATTGAAACTATTTTTGTATTCGTATTTCAACACTCAAGTGCAAAGTTGTCATTTTTGCTATATTTCCTGGCATCCATGACAACAAAAACGATCAAGCGGTGCAGCAATTAACATTGAGGCATGCATCTTAAATGCTTATAATCATTCTGCAAAAAAATTACAAGATGCACTTGATGCTAAGAACGTCAGCTCACAGATACTTGTCTACAAGATGAAGCAGTGTTTCTCCAAAAGACTTGTTACCCCTCAAGTGTTGTGCCCACATCTATGCCATATTATCAGCATTAAATTACTGACTAATCTATGCCTTTATAATCAACAAGACATTTCTCTCCCCGACTCCTGTATAACTGAACCTCCTCTACCTGCCAAGGAAAGTCTGCAATTAATATTTATGCCTGCTTACCTATCAGGAAATGATAAAAATATGTTAACTGTTTTGTTTCAATAGGAGAACACTGTGGGGAGGGGGAGGTGGGGGGGGGGGAGAATATTGGTCCAGGATTTTCCTGATCTAGCATGACAGTGATTTAAAAGATAAGTGCTCTAAGGGAAGCAACTGATGCTTAACTATTATTTAAGGATTGACAATGCAATAAGATGTTTATTGGAATCTATGAATTAGGTAAAGCAAAGTTCATTAACTTATGAGAAAAAATGACACCAAATGATTGCAATAAAAAGCAAATACAGATTTTTTAAAGTTGAGATCTTATAACAAAAAACACACACTAACAATTAAAAACATATTTTCTTTACTATTTGAATGAACTATTTGCATTACAATCAAGGAAATTTGAGAATTTCAAAAGTCATCATATTCCACAGTTCAAGGTCATACAATGTGATCCATGTTGCTTGTCAAGGAAGCTAATTGTAATGCAAGGCGGCAGTGATCATGGCAACCAATGCATTCCTGAAAGCGCCCTCTACATTGCTGCAAATGCAAGAGTACACAGGTTAATCCATCATATGTCAGGAACCTGGAAGAGAAACAATTCATTCACATGAGCTGCCAATGCAGAAATACATTAACTTGTTACATGTTCATGAGGACATACATTTATCTCCAGTGCAGAATGTAATTCACTTATGCTTTCAGTAGAATGCAACTGTAATTTATTATGAAGTTGCATACCATCCCACACTTAGCGGAACCAAAGTAATTATGAAATCCTAACTTTCAGCTTATTGTTGTTGTTTTTGCATATGAGCCGCACTCAGGGAAAACAGGGCTTAATGCATGTGCATGAAAGATGGTCCAAGATCAGTCTGTGCAATGCAGACTAAATGCATTAAGCCCAGTTTTCTCAGAGTGCGGCTCAAATTCATTTCTTCTGGTTATGAACTTATTGATTTTGCTGTTATTTGTGCCACTCAGGTGTGGTGAAATTTATTGACCAGCACATTTGTTGTACAACCATGCTTTTGAATAAATTTTACAATCAAATGATAACTTTACGGATAATGCCAACAATAACATACAGAATTATTAACAGTACATCATTGGTGAGATTATCTTCCCAAGTGCTGGAATGTCAACAGGCAAATTGCTCAACAGGTAAGCACCTCTAAACTGCCAGCTATTAAGTCAAGGAGAAATGAAGTTATTACTTGTTCGCTATCAATTAGCAGTAACAACCAATTTACATGTTTCCTGCAACTGACTGTGGAAAACAAACAGTTTTCCTGCTATAGCAAACAAAGATGCCTCCTCTGTCCGGGTGTTTGTTTTTAGCAGCAGTTACGAGACAGGCACGAGACAGGCACCGACATTCCTCTGTCGGTTTTCTAATATCTTAGAGGCCCTGCCAGAGAAAACAAGGTGAAGTGTGAACAGGTAAATGAGCCTCGCTCTGTGAAAATGGGGTTTAATGCATATGCGTAGTGTTGTCCTAGATAAGCCTGTGCAGTCTGCACAGACTAATCAGGGACAACACTTTCTGCCTTACCTGGATTATCTACAAGAACAGTCTTCCTTTAAACAAAAAACCCAATAAAAGTGGAAAGTGTCATCTCTGATTAGCCTGTGCTTACTGCACAGGCTCATCTGGGACGACACTTTACGCATATGCATTTAACACCTTTTTCACAGAGCGCGGTCCAAATAAGGTTTTTAGCATAGTTGCAACGCAACTATGCTTATGTTAGAGCTACATTTCGAAAACCGACATGGAATGGTTGACCATTATGAAGCCTTACCTGATCAAAAATCAGACGAAATATCTATTTAATATAGTATATGGTAATTCTTACAATTTTTTATTTAGAAACGTTTTTCTAACGTTTTCTTCCAATTATATTGCTGACACCATTTTTAGTGAATTCTTCTAAGACCGTTTTACGTGAAAAAAATTCTAAGAAACTAAAACAAATTTCGTTCGTAAAACAATTCTGTTTTTCTAACGTTTTCTTCCAATTATATTGCTGACACCGTTTTTAGTGAATTCTTCATAGACCGTTTTACGTGAAAAAAAATCTAAGAAACTAAAACAAATTTCGTTCGTAAAACAATTCTGTTCTTGTTGATAGTGACCTCACACCTACTTTCTATTTCCTTTGTTTACTGTTCTGGGAGAGGTCAAATGTTTACATAACTGAATTCATTAGGCCCTGGTTTAAGGATATTTAAAATTTCATTGGTTAATTATAAATAGAAATTTACATATTCTCAACAAATAGTGGGGCATAAAGCACTTTCATTCTTTGAAAATGTGTAAAAAATGGCGGAGTACGATATGAATGTTTTCTGATTTATGACATGGATTCTGACCTTCCTTTCTATGGATTTGATGAAGTAGAGTTTGAAGTAATAGAGATGTGTTAATTGAAATTAAAATGATTTACTTTGAGCCAGAAATTAAAGTTACGAGTAGAGCTAACGGTTTAAATGTGGCATCGAATTTAATAGGTTCGCGCGAATTNTACTTTCTATTTCCTTTGTTTACTGTTCTGGGAGAGGTCAAATGTTTACATAACTGAATTCATTAGGCCCTGGTTTAAGGATATGTAAAATTTCATTGGTTAATTATAAATAGAAATTTACATATTCTCAACAGGAAGTGGGGCATAAAGCACTTTCATTCTTTGAAAATGTGTAAAAAATGGGGGAGTACGATGAATGTTTTCTGATTTATGACATGGATTCTGACCTTCCTTTTTATGGATTTGATGAAGTAGAGTTTGAAGTAACAGAGATGTGTTAATTGAAATTAAAATGATTTACTTTGAGCCAGAAATTAAAGTTACAAGTAGAGCTAACGGTTTAAATGTGGCATCGAATTTAATAGATTCGCGCGAATTCTGGACGAGTGTTGTGTCAACAAAATATTAAATGGAAAGCTGTAAATGTATCAAGTCGGAAAAGAAAACGGATGGTTGCATAATGGTATGAGTGAAATAATGTAATTCTACGTATTTAATTTCATAGTTATGTCATTTTGTAACCATTCACATTCGTCACAATTTGGAATTCCAGTTTCTAAAAATAGAACATTTTGGTAGCATGAACCAACAAGGGAGGCAACTCGTGATGTCACAAATCGTTAACATTTACTTCAGCAGCAACTTCCCTGTATCTTGCAACTAGGCTTTCAACGCCATCGGCGCTCTCGTTAAGTTCTAGAACTGAACAGTTATCAGAACTAGTGCTGATAATTTGGTTGATCTAATGAACTGTAATTGTAGCCTCCCCTCCCCCACCCCCTCTGCTATTGCAAGCAAGGAGAAATGCAATTATGTGCATCATCAAAGAACTGTTGATGGCGTATGGCCATTTAAATTGTTTGCAAGCATAAGACTCTCATGGAAATAGTGACAAGGAA
Source organism: Dreissena rostriformis (assembly GCA_007657795.1). Lineage (NCBI taxonomy): Eukaryota > Metazoa > Mollusca > Bivalvia > Myida > Dreissenidae > Dreissena > Dreissena rostriformis. Next base: position 75,331 of record VMBQ01000887.1, on the reverse strand, counting down.
TTCGGGCAAGTGCAACAAATACCTGTATTTCAGCAGACTTCTTTTGATGCGCATTTATTCATCGATGCAATCAATTTGTCAATTATAACATTAAAAGAACAGTAAATTATTTACACATTTTCAGTAACTTATATATATCATCGTAGCTATTAACCCATATTTCCTACCTGAGGATTATGTTTCAACACCAAATCCTTCAAATATGACCATTTAAAAAGTGATATTTATGCAATATAAATCTTGAATCCATAATGATAAAAATTGTTTTTACAAAATATTGATTCATGTGGATTAAATCATGTTCAAGTAATCTGTCCACAAAAGAAAGATTGTGTAATAAACACAATAAATAATGTTTTAATTGAATGTTTCTGCTATCCTAAACTACCTTTAATAGTTATAGGTATAGCAACAAACGTCATTCAATTGCTTTGATTGTTATGTCATTACAAATGAAATGTATAATGTGTTGAATGGACAAAGGAAACATTAAATAACTTCACCCATAATAACAATGTAACCACTGTCAAAGGATAATTTTCACATTCAGACACAAAGGAGTGTCGGATGATCTTTTCAACATTTATATTGACTTAATGCTCCACGTCCATTCTTTAAACAGTTTACTTATGGAATTAAGCATAAATTGAGAGCTTTGCTGTGATACAGCAATTAAAACAAGTCAAATACACATTTGCGAGCTTTATAAATATTGCAAAGAAGGCAATCCCAATGTTCATTTCAGCTAAATGTGTCAAAATTGTATTAAACTTGTGTTAAACCAACTTAAACTTGATATAACTTTTTTTATAATCATGCTAGCTAGTATGATGGTGCTGTTCAATTCAACAAAGTGCTTATGTTTATTTTCCCACATTGTTTTTTTTATTATCACACATGATTAAGATAAAGAGGATATTTGTTCATGTCAGTGTAAGATCGTTTATTTCACGAGTGATCATAGAAAATAAATTTTCACGAGTGGCGCAGCCACGAGTGAAAATATTATTTTTCTATGATCACTCGTGAAATAACAAACGATCTAACACTGACATGAACAAATTTTCTGTTTCTTTTATGCCCCTTTTTCAAGAAAATAATTAATAATAATTTCCCTTTCACTGAAAAGTGACCCTCTCTCCCGTGGCGTGCCTCAATACATTGAAATGACGTCATTTTGTTGACGAAATGACGTCATTATTCCAGGGAAATTCTTCACAGTTAAACTCTTTTACAATGTAAATAAACAGTAAAAAAAGCATAAAATTAAAAGAAAATGTGTTGGATTAGGTGGAATATCGATTTTATTTCACTTGTGATCATAGAAAATAATATTTTCACTCGTGGCTGCGCAACTCGTGAAAATATATTTTCTATGATCACTCGTGAAATAACAAACGATCTTACACTGACATGAACAAATATCCTCTATATCTTTCATTACGTATTAAAT
>VMBQ01000887.1:5175-56769 GCA_007657795.1 Dreissena rostriformis | reverse complement strand
TTACGTGAACGGATTTCGACACATGTTACAGATTAATAGTTTATTTTTCACACCTCTCGAGAACACTGTGAAAATGTTTGTCGCGTGGGCACATTGTTCTGCAATAAAAACGGTGATCAAGTTTGTCACTTAACGTCCCGGATTTTAAACTCTTTAAACCGTAGACTGTGTGTCAATTCCTCACTGTATTATTCAACACAAAAAATTGACACGCAGTCTGCATCAACACCGGTCAAAACCGGTCATGGAGACAAAGGCAAATGGCTGGTGTGAAAACAAAACAAAGGTGTAATCGTACATCTTATCGGCTTAGATAAACAGTTAACACTGATTTGTTCCTGAACGGTCAACAGATGTACCACTTTTACCTCAAAGTGGTTGCTTAATTAAAGATTTGGACATCAAAATATACAAAAATCAGCGGTCAGTGGTCACATAAGACAAAAGTCGCTTAATTCAAGTGGTCGTGACCACAAGATTGACTGTATTATGTTAATACAAGTTGCAATCTATTCATAGTAGTTAAGTTGAATTGAGTAATAATACTCAATGAAGAAATTAATAATCTTCAATGTAGTCATGATCTATATATGTCAATAATGTACAAACAGCCAAATACATACTTTGATCTATTAATGACAATACTGTCTAAATAAGTCAGGATCTGTTCACTAATATTCAATCAATGTATTCCAAACATTGCTCAATGGAGTCATTATACATTTATGTCAATACTGTTCAATAAAGTCATGATCTACAAATTTCAATAATGTACAATTAAGTCATGATCTACAAATGTCAATAATGTACAATGATGTAATGATATATTAATGTCAATACTGTTCAATGAAGTCATGATCTACAAATTTCAATAATGTAAAATGAAGTAATGATCTAAAAATGTCAATAATGTACAATGAAGTAATGACATATTAATGTCAATACTGTTCAATGAAGTCATGATCTACAAATTTCAATAATGTAAAATGAAGTAATGATCTACAAATGTCAATAATGTACAATGAAGTAATGACATATTAATGTCAATATTGTTCAATGAAGTCATGATCTACAAATGTCAATAATGTACAATGAAGTCATGATCTACAAATGTCAATAATGTACAATGAAGAAATGATCTACAAATGTCAATAATGTACAATGAAGTAATGATATATTAATGTAAATAATGTACAATGAAGTATTGATATATTAATGTCAATAATGTACAATGAAGAAATGATCGATTTATGTCAATAATGTACAATGAAGTCATGATCTACAAATGCCAATACTGTACAATGAAAAAATTATATATTTATGTCAATAATGTACTATAAAGTCATGATATATTTATGTCATTAATGTACACTGAAGTTATGATCTATTTATGTCAATAATGTACACTGAAGTTATGATATATTTATGTCAATAATGTACACTGAAGTTATGATCTATTTATGTCAATAATGTACAATGAAGTTATGATCTATTTATGTCAATAATGTACACTGAAGTTTTGATCTGTTTATGTCAATAATGTACACTGAAGTTATGATTTAATTATGTCAATAATGTACAATGAAGTTATTATCTATTTATGTCAATAATGTACAATGAAGTTATTATCTATTTATGTCAATAATGTACAAAGAAGTTATGATCTATTTATGTCAATAATGTGCAAGGAAGTATTGATATATTTATGTAAATACTATGCAAGGAAGTCATGATCTATTTATGTCAATAATGTACACTGAAGTTATGATATATTTATGTCAATACTGTGCGATGAAGTTATGATATATTTATGTCAATACTGTGCAATGAAGTTATGATATATGTATGTCAATATTGTGCATTTAAGTTATGAACTATTTATGTCAATACTGTGCAATGAAGTTATAAACTATTTATGTCAATACTGTGCAATAAAGTTATGATATATTTATGTCAATACTGTGCAATGAAGTTATGAACTATTTATGTCAATACTGTGCAATGAAGTTATGAACTATTTATGTCAATACTGTGCAATGAAGTTATGTTATATTTATGTCAATACTGTACAATGAAGGCAATGAAGTTTTGATATATTTATGTCAATAATGTGCAATGAAGTAATGATATTTTATGTCAATAATGGACAGTGAAGTTATGATCTATATATGCAATAATGTCCAAGGAAGTTATGATCTATTTGTGTCAATAATGTACAATGAAGTTATGATCTATTTATGTCAATAATGTACAATTAAGTTATGGTATATGTATGTCAATAATGTGCAATGAAGTTATGATATAATTATGTCAATAATGTACAATGAAGAAATTATCTATTAATGTCAATAATGTACAATAAAGTTATAATCTAATTATATCAATACTATGCAATTAAGTTATCATCTATTTATGTTAATAATGTACATGAAGTCAAGCATGATCTGCAAATGTCAATTATGTACAATAAAGTTATGATATATTTATGTCAATAATGTACAATGAAGTTATGATATATTTATGTCAATTATGTACAATGAAGTTATGATCTATTTATGTCAATAAGGTACAATGAAGTTATGATCTGTTTATGTCAATAATGTACAATGAAGTTATGATCTATTTATGTCAATAATGGACAGTCAAGTTATGATCTACAATGTCAAAAATGTACAATGAAGTTATGATCTATTTATGTCAATAATGTACATTAAAGTTATGATATATTTTTGTTGATACTGTACAATGAAGTTATGATCTATTTATGAAAAAATGTACCATGACGTTATGATCCATTTATGTCAATAATGTACAATGAAGTTATGATATATTTATGTAAATAATGTTCATGAAATCATGTTCTGCAAATGTCTATAATTTTCAAGGGAGGCATTATATATTTATGCCAATAATGTACAATCAAGTCATGATCTATTTATATCAATTATGTACACTGAAGTCAAGAATATCAACGAATATCAATTATGTACAATCCAGTCATTATATATATTAATGCAAATAATTTACAATGGAGTCATAATTATATGCTTACACTGTTAAATGGAGTTGTGATCAACGTAGATCAATAATGTTGGGATTATTATTTATGGAAGTGATATGATAACTAACAGTCAGTTTTATTCAGTTGAGCCATTATAAATGTGTGCAACTTACATTCAGTGTATCAAAACTCTCTTTAATGTAAATTTTCAGAGTGATGGCCTATGTGTGTCAGTATTGTTCAAGGGAAACATGATCAGTATTATTCCAGGGAAGCATGACATATTTACATCATATATGTTCATAAGACTTTCATAGGGTCAATTGTTTCTCTAAGTTTATAAATATTAAACGTCCAGAGATTTCTGGTTTGGCCAATGCTTTTTTTAGCGAAAATAAAAATATTGAAAGTTATTAGTGAGTGTTGTATTTCAAATATTTCACTACATTAATTGTGCCTATGGGTAAATGGGTTTTATGCCATATGCGTTCAGCCTAATTCCAGCCCTGCCTCCAGAATTGCACAGTCTGTTCAGGTGCTGTCCACTATAAAGTCAAGCAAGCTTTTGTTGTCTCATTACAAACCATTAGCTTTCTTTTTTGTTTTTCATTTGAAAGGTGACCATGTATCTCATTTGGGTTTGCACATTTAATATGGCATGAGCATCAATGCATGCTTTTTTCTTATCTTTACCATACACTATGACCTAAAATGACCAATCATAACATTCAGTAGACATACCATCATTCAATTAACATACTCTGACATTTAATAGACATAGCATGCCATCCAATGTACATACCATGACATTCAATCAACATACCATGAAATTCAAAGGATATACAAATGATAGCCATTCAATGGACATTCCATGCAATTTAAAGGATATACAAATGATAGCCATTCAATGGACATACCATGACATTCAATGGACATTTACCATGACATTCATTAAGAACATACCATGATATTTAATTGACATTCCTTAATTGTAAAGGACATTTTAAATAAGAATATATTCACCAAAGATTTATTCACATGTAAATGGATGACAAACCACAATAATTTAAATAAAAGAAATAACAATGTCAATTTTCTTAACCTTAACTATATTGAGTGTTGTACATAGGTGCTTTGCAGAAGGTTTCATGCACCAGCTATAAAAAAAATTGTTGTGTTCTGAGAAAACTGGGCATAATGCTTGTGCGTAAAGTGTTGTCCCAGATAAGCCTGTGCAGTCTGCACAGGCTAATCCGGGACGACACTTTCCGCCTTAATTGGATTTTTGCTAAAAAGAGACTTCATTTAAACGAAAAATGTCATAAAAGCGAAAAGTGTCATCCCGGATTAGCCTGTGCGGACTGCACAGGCTAATCTGGGATGACACTTTACGCACATGCATTATGCCCAGTTTTCTCAGAACATGACACGAATAACCAATCAAATTCTTTAGTGCAATCATTAAAATAATCATCAAATAACCTTATTACAAGTAACTACACAAGCAGTAAATACTTAACACCCAACACATACAATGTACATTATATTGCTATAGGTTACCAATCAAGAAAGTTATTTTCAGCAGGTAGCTAGTGCTTGCAAATAGAACAATCATAAAACATCAGGTATATCTCTCCCAACAAATCTCCAGATGATTTCCTCTTTGATGAGCAGGGTGTGATCTATCATGGGCAAACAGCAGACCATATTTCATGTTTATGTGGAATAGGTGCTGGGGATCGGTGTCCAACAACAATGCAATACAGATAAAAGATATACCATTTGTCAGAATATGAGCGATGAAGCCTCCACCTGTGGGACTTTTCTTCTAGTTAAAAATGTGGAATTCCTGACATTTCAAGTTAATTTATCCAACACTGTGAACATTATAAGATACAAGGAACAAGTCAGTGACTTTTGACCAAACAGTCCTGGCCTACAACCAAAATTTCCAATATAAAAAATGTTGTTGTTCAAAGTGCATTTTAAAACATATTCTTACACTATTTGAATTAAAACTTTAAATTATTTGAAGCATTTAAAAAAAAATGTATCTTGATTATTTTTTTTGAATAACTATCAAAAGGACTTAACTTAAGCTTTCAAAATGTAAATCTAAACGAATTCATATTATAATAACCATTATTGATTGTACGCAACCATTTTTAGCCATTTTAAAAATGTCCCTAATTGATTCATTATACATAAAATGTGAAAGTGTAGGCTACTTAAATTTAAAACATACAAAGCCTTACCGTTTATAGCATTATTGAGGTGTTCCTAGCCAAGAAAAGAAAACTGCTATTGCGTTTGAGATCATTGAAGATAATTACCGTAATTACCCAACCATAATGTTAATGCTTTCTTTCAACCTTATTAGGACTGGCAAATGCACACCATAGATTGTGCAATACAAAGCCATTTAAAATTAAATAAGACGAGAAGACTTTCTTATAATGGGTATCTATAGATCAGCATGATACAATTATTTCTGCATTTCACTTTATCAAAGATTGACAGATAAGTCGCATATTTTCCCTCCTGTTTACAAGCCTTCAGCGATCTATTATCCACATTTTTCTTATACTCAACTCTTTCACTAGTTGGTTGCAAAGCTATTTGGACCGATTGTAATCCGCACAATGCAGCGAAGAGTTTCAATTTATCTCGACTTAAACTCACCGACTTTGGTAATTTAACATCTCGGAGCCATTGTTTGATGTGATTCGTCACCATGCATTCCTGGGTATATCTCTAACCCGTTCCTCTGCCTTACTTTCCTTCAATAGACATTTGTGATATACTATGAAGATTAACTCATGTTAACCGTTACATCCCATAAACCACTATGTTTGCTATTCATTAGTTTGTAAAATCATATTCAAATATCTTGCAATCTAACTCGTAATTCTTTCTTTTCTTTTTTATTTTTACAAATAATTATTGCCAAAAGAACTGTATATTAATGCTCGTGCTGCCCTTTGTAAAGACATTAAACTTTCCAATCATGGGTTCTTAATGTAAAACAAAATTATTTCTAAGCAATTCCATCTAGAAATGGTTTTTATAAATCTTTTTTACAATGCTTCACATCATTTAATAATAACCTATTTTCTATTGTGATTTTAATTTACATGCTATTAAATTGGTTGGAGTTGTTAGCCATCCTATCTGCTCAGAAAACACATCTCCCTGAATGTTCAAAAATTTTGTTGTGTATTTTTTATTTATTATATACACTCATTGTTTTAATCACATTCAGCATGATCTATGGAATAACTGCATAAGCAATTGAAGTAACTGAACACAACATGATATTATATGGGCATTACCATAATCACCATGGTCTTACCTGGACTATTAAATGCAACATCATGATCTGTATCATCAATAATGTCATGGTTATCAGCTGACATTTCATGACAACATATAGCAATCTCAACATCTTAAATAGACCTTTATATGAATTTTATGTGACATTTCACTATCTTCCATTTACATGTCATGATCCGTTATTTCCATGACACATTATTTAATTATTATGACATGCTCAAATCATAACTTTCAATTTTAATGTAAATTAAATTGTATTTTTCTTCAATTAAGATCAAGATTTTCAATAGTCATCTTAAGATCTTTAATAATCTATGATCAGCATTAGCCATTTAATAATCCTCAATAACCTTAACATGATATACAAAAGTTTGCTCATGAACTTGTCATGTCATGATAATCAACGTTGTCATTAACTGCAATCATCTGTTATGTAAAAAACATGCATTTCAACCAACATATCATGATATTAATGGATATCTCATGATCTTCTATGATATACCACTACTATGTTTGGTCCTGACCACCCCAGAGGTTTGGTGCCATGTCCTCCTAACAGGTTATGGTTGCCATGGTGTAGTGGATATGGTGTCCACCCAGCAACCAGGAAGTCATGGGCTCCATCCATTCTGTTAAAGCTTTCTCCCCCAAACACACAAAGTACTGGTTATAACCAGGAAATGGGCTCGAGTGTTTCAATAAGCCGTAGGGTTTTAATACAATTGAGCTAAAATAAATATTTATTTATTTTAAACATCAAGTATTGGTTCTACCCAGGAGAAGGACTCGAGAGATTTTCAATATGCCTTAATTGATGCAATCAAGTTAAAATACACAGGTATAAACTCAAAAGGTTACACAAAGAGAGTATATGCCTGCAGTTGTGTTTGCATTGAAAGACACCAAGAAACTCTCAAGTGCTCAGGTGAATGAAAAGGAGATAAATTAACAAACTGCACAATATTAATGCTATAAAGGTTCAACACAGTGATAAGATTGTCAAAACAACGATAACCTTAAAATTGGTCATAACATTATATTGTTTTGAAATTAATACAAGTAAATACAATGATGTTTACCAAAATGCTAAAAAAAATTATGTTTGTTTAGATTTTGTGCATGCTTGATTCAATTGGAACTAACTAAGTATTCATATTTAATACATATTTAAACATTTTATAAGCAGAACTATATTTAGTGATTTTTTGCAATCCATAAAAGTGTGGACAAATGTTATAATTTGTGGCTGATCTTTACATTCTTATCTAAATGATTGATTCTGCCACTTTAAAACACTGAATGTCTGAACCGTTATCTTAATAGGTTTATATGACCTTAGAAAGTAGTAAAGCTACACAAAGACACAGCTAACACCCTGTTAATGCAAGTACTTAAACATTATTTGATTGAAGTTTAAGGTGTCAATGCAAGTATCAAAACAAATAGCCATTGGCTATATTGTTACAATGTTCACTAATAAGGATAAAATGCTACGCCTATTTGTGCCACCCACCTAAATTAATTAATCCAATTCATCCTACTGATTTACAAATGATTTAATTTAACCAAGGATATTAATTTCATGCTTTAAAATTTCACATATCTAAAATAATCTGCTCAATCTATTCAACGTCATCAACCATATTCAAATTACATCAAAACTGCCAGTTAAGTGAACCAAGTCATTAATGTGTATAACTGATTATCACTATTGATAACTTTGGTAAAGATGCAATGATTCCTGAAGTTATTAAGTTTTTGCACACTAGGTTATTACCCTACAAATCTATACATTGGTCTACAAATTTGTTAAAGATTTAAACACAAACATGACTGGATCAATGGTTTCCTTTCCGTTTCAAATTGAATAAGAACGACAAAATATCAAAAGCAATGTGATGTGTTTTATGTGTTTATAATTTGCCTATCGAGAGTGTGAAACGGCATAAATTACTAAATCAGATATTAAATTCAAAGGCTATAAAGTAAATATGTAGTTCAGAGATACAGCCACACTCCAATGGGTTTAATGTATGATTTGTATAAGGTGCATTTAAACGGTAAGAGAAAGGGGAAATGTTATTCTTTACATCAAATAATGTTTGTCCTTCATTGATTATCATACATAACTTGATATAGTAAGGTGGGAAAACCGTTTGCTGATTTTGTTATATTACCAACATGCAAGAAAACATTTTCTAAAGACTAGATTTATCACTAAAAATGTCTAAATTTAAAAGGTGGCTCCTACATTAGCTTGTATAAGGCTTTGTTTGTTTATTCATTTGTTGCCACGTGTTGCAATTATCAACGGATTATTTCAGTCATTTTATGGTGGTCACACTTTTCCTGGATAAGCTGGTTTACCAGTACTGAGTGCACATACTTAATAAGCCAGTAACTGACCACGGTCCTTCATTCAGATGAAGGGGAAGAATGGCCTTATAATAATTTCATGACCAAACCCACACAAGTTATGTGGTAAGACCAGGAATCAAACCTGCCATCCTTGGATTTGTAGTTTGACGCACTACCAGCTCAGCTTAACAGTCCAGTATATGGCAATCTCTTTAGTAAACATACAAAACTGATGCATTATATGCCTGGCACTCTGCAATATATGCTTCTTACCTTGCATATTATATTTTTTTGCATATTGAATTATATGTTTTGCACCTTGCATTAAATGCCTTGCTCCTTACATAATTTGATTCCTGCCTTGCATGATGTGTATTGTACCTTGCATTATAAGTATTGTACCTTGCATTACACGTGTTGTACCTTGCATTATATGTATTGTACCTTGCGTTATATGCTTTGAACCTTTCAGTATATGCTTTGTTCTTTTAATTGTATGTTCTGTACCTTGCATTTTATGTTTTTTATCTTGCATTTCATGAATTGTATCTTGCATTACATGTTTTGTATCTTGCTGTTTATGTTTTGTATAATTCACAACTGCTGCATTTGTGGATGTGCTTCCTCTGATTTATAGTAGAACATACACTCACTGTGTCTCCAATGTCCTGTGCATCCTCTCCCCAATGTCCTGTGCATCCTCTCCCCAATGTCCTGTGCATCCTCTACCAAATGTCCTGTGCATCATCTCCCCAATGTCCTGTGCATCCTCTGCCCAATGTCCTGTGCATCTTCTCCTCAATGTCCTGTGCATCCTCTCCCAATGTCCTGTGCATCCTCTCCCCAATGCCCTGTGCATCCTCTCCCCAATGTCCTGTGCATCCTCTCCCAATGTCCTGTGCATCCTCTCCCCAATGTCCTGTGCATCCTCTCCCCAATTTCCTGTGTATCCTCTCCCCAATGCCCTGTGCATCCTCTCTCCAATGTCCTATGCATCCTCTCCCAAATGTCCTAAGCATCCTCTCCCCAATGTCATGTTCATCCTCTCCCCAATGTCCTGTGCATCCTCTCTCCAATGTCCTGTGCATCCACTCCCCAATGTCCTGTACATCCTCTTTTCAATTTCCTGTGCATCAACTCCCCAATGTCCTGTGCATCCTCTTTTCAATTTCCTGTGCATCCTCTCCCCAATGTCCTGTGCATCCTCTCCCCAATGTCCTGTGTATTCTCTCCCCAATAGTCCTGTGCATCCTCTCCCCAATGTCTTGTGTGTCCTCTCCCCAATGCAGTGTACATCCTCTCCCCCAATGTTCTGTGCATCCGCTCCCAAATGTCCTGTGCATCCTCTTCCCAATGTCCTGTGCATCCTCTTTTCAATTTCATGTGCATCCTCTACCCAATGTCCTGTGCATCCTCGTTCCAATGTCCTGTGCATCCTCTCCCCCAATGTCCCGTGCAACGCATCCTCTTTTTAATTTCCTGTGCATCCTCTCCCCAATGTCCTGTGCATCCTCTCCCCAATGTCTTGTGCATCCTCTCCCCAATGTCACGTGCATCCTCTTCCCAATGTCCTGTGCATCATCTCCCCAATGTCCTGTGCATTCTCTCCCCAATGTCCTATGCATCCTCTCCCCAATGTCCTGTGCATCCTCTCCCCAATGTCCTGTGCATCATCTCCCGAATGTCTTGTGCATCCTCTCCCCAATGTCCTATGCATCCTCTCCCCAATGTCTTGTGCATCCTCTTTTCAATTTCCTGTGCATCATCTCCCTAATGTCATGTTCATCCTCTCCCCCAATGTCCTGTGCATCCCCTCCCCAATGTCCTGTGCATCCTTTCCCCAATGTCCTGTGCATCCTCTCCCCAATGTCATGTGCATCATCTTCCCAATGCCCTGTGCATCCTCTCCCCAATGTCCTGTGCATCCTCTCTCCAATGTCCCGTGGATCCTCTCCCCATGCATCCTCTCCCCAATGTCCTGTGCATCCTCTTTTCAATTTCCTGTGCATCCTCTCCCCAATGTCCTGTGCATCCTCTCCTCAATGTCCTGTGCATCCTCTCCCCAATGTCCTGTCCATCCTCTCCCCAATGTCCCGTGCATCCTCTCCCCAATGTCCTGTGCATCCTCTCCCCAATGTCCTGTGCATCCTCTTTTCAATTTCCTGTGCATCCTCTCACCAATGTCCTGTACATACTGACAGAGAACTTGATATGATGTCAACCTACAGATATGCAGTAGATACCACTTCCATTTTATATTGGTATAAAATGATTTGCATGATCGTTTTTCACACAGTGGTTGTGGGGACATCTTGAATGGCCTTGAACGTCATTTCAACTGTGTTTCTCACAGTGTTGAAACAATTGAGCCATTTGAACAGATGTTGCTCTGTAATCCTAATCCTTAAGCTATTCATTTAATACATAATTTGTTGCATTTCTGGGCTTTTAAGGCATGTATATATTCATCTGTGTATTGTAGAGTAACCAGGCATGATCCATTTTCATTAAACAACAAGCTAACCACATAATAGGATCTTTTGCTACTGACCATAATTATCAAACATATGAGGGGCGCTCTGGGAATAATGCATTTGCATAAAGTATCGCACAGATTGGCTTGTTCAGTCTGCACAGGCTTATCAGGGAAGGTACTTTCCAGTTTTATTGCATTTTTCATTTAAAGAGTCTCTTCTAAACAAAAATAGTCTAGGCCGAAAAAGTTGTCTCCGATTAGCCTGTGTGGACTGCACAGGCTAATTTGTGCCACACTCTACGCACATGCATAAAGCCAAGTTTGTCCACAGGGTGGCTCATATCTCCTTTGATTTTCTACCGAAAAAAGTTTCTGTGATCCACAATTATGAATTCTATCCACAGTTTATTTAATATTAAACTCAGGCATCACACACTGGTCAATATAACTGACATGAGTGTTCATAGTGTTTGTATGTGTGTGCTTATATTTCTTAACAATTGAATCCTAATGTCATAAACCAAATTAAGTTTCATTCAATCAATATCTAGTGGTAACATAACATATCACGATAAGTTATACTAATCTTTTTATTTTAATCATTTTGTTTTTGTCAATGAATTTGTTTTTGCTGCCAGTTTGATTTTGATAATTGTGATAACATTTGCATACAATTAAAATGCTTGGGATTGTAAAGCAATTCCAACTTGGTTGTTTTGGTTTTGAGTGAATTTCTTATTGCAATCATCGGTTTGTCCTCCGGTATAAGCTGTAGAAAAAATACCACACTATTTTAACTTGCTTAGCATCAGCAATTACTTGCGCCATGAGCAGAATTTGCTTTAAATTGGTAACTGATACAGATAATTGTCAACTCCAAGATTTCAGAAAATGTTATTAGAGAATGGGATAACCAACAACTCCAGATTACATTAGAAGACAAATTAAATTAGGGCCAATATTGCCGACAGAATGTACATCTGGAAAAATGAAAGTCTGCCCTATTTCAAATAATATTGATTTCTAAACATATCAATTAAGTCAAAACTTATCTTCACAGATAAAAGTGAAGATAGTTTTCTTCTAGTTTTTGCTTGATTACCGAAAGCGATTAGGGTTGAGACCCTGGAACGAGTGCATATAGTTGCACAATTAACTTTAATGTTTATCAATATCAAATCTTTTATTTTCTCTGTAGAATTGAACATTGTAGATATTTTCAAGATAGCACTTTCCCATTCTTTTGCTTCCATACAAAGAATATCCTCATAAATCACAAATTACCACAATGGATATGAGCAGTCTGTGCAGTCCGCACAGGCTAATCAGGGACAAACACCTTCCGCCTAAACTGGATTTTGACTAAGAAGAGACGTCCTTTAGACAAAAAAAAATCATTAAAGGAATTCAATGCGGACTGCTAAGGCTAATCTGGGACAACACTCTCCGCACAAGGATTAAGCCCCCTTTTCCCAGAGCGAGGTTCATATTTTTGTATGCTCAGCGGTCTGATCATCCTAATCTGTGATACCTCCGGTACTTGAAATATTGATTTGAAATACAAAAAAATAACAGAATCTGAGCACTGATCTTATTTCTCTCTCAAGGTGTTTAACCTTTATTTTATAGCCACTCTGGATGTTTAATTTAGATAAAAGCTAACTTGCCATTATTCAATGTATGTTAAATCATAAGACTAGATTTGAAAAGCAATTGTTCATCAACACTCTTCAAAGATAAACAGTTAATATTCTAGATTTTTATTGCAGAGAATATTTGCATGAACCAAGCAGGTTGTTCTCCAGACTAAAAACACACTTATTGTGAAAAAGATACAACATGCTGCAAAAAGCCTACATTTTAATTGCAAAATTTAATCATGATAGAATAAAAGAAATGTTTATTAACACTGTTTTTAACTAAGTAACAATTATTACTCAAATCTGATAGATGGCTACTAAAGTCTAAACCACTTCAACTTCCACCCTCGTGATTGATCTCCAGAGTATCAGAAGTTTAATAATTTGAGACATGGCATGCAAAAATGGATCTTATGCCTTATGTAGCCAGCGTAGCTTCAGTCTAGCCCATGCAATCTCGCAGTCTGGTCAGGAGCTTTGCTGTCGGCTATAAGGTAATGCAAAGGTTTTGTGATCTCATTATCAGACAGGGTAGCTCCTGACAAGGCTGCACAGATGCTCATATTTGTTTATTGACCAATAAACATTACACTAATTTATTTGTGAAAGTAAATAACAATTAGCACTATTTTCATAACAATAAAAATTAAAACACTTAAAATTAACATTGTTTAAGCATGCCAACATTGCAAGAAGATGCGTTGATAATTCTTGCAAAATCAAACAGCCTTAAAAAGAAAGTATTTGGTTGGAATAATCTGTCAATCTGTCATTTCTAAATAAAGTCTAAAATAATCTCCAGAAGTCAGAAAATCATCAACCTCATATCTGGTGACAGAAACTTTTGCATCTATCATATCCTGCAGATCTAGTTTTAATAACTTCATGCAAAACCGATAATCAAGCAATTTGGTCGAAAATTAAACCAACAAGATTTTGGTTTCAACAAAGCAGGCATCATAAGAATGAAACAATAAAACAGCAAAACTAAATATTGATTTGAGAGACAATCTGGGAAAACTGGGCTTAACGCATGTGCATAAATCATTGTTCCAGATTAGCTTAAACAGTTGCTTTTAGGGAATTATTGGTTTAAAGTAAGTCTCTTCTAAACTTAAGTCCTGTCTAAGCTGAAAGTATAGTACCTGATTAGCCTGCTATGCATACTGCACAGGCTTATCTGGGAGGACATTTTAAAGGCATAAGGCATCCATTTAGCCCCATCTTTGCAAGAGCGCAACTCATTTAAAGGTACAAGTATTGTAAGGAATGAATATTTTATGTAGACATTTAAGAATGATACAGATGCATTTTGTTTCAACAATTAGTAACAATATAAGAACACAAGAATACATGCCATGCATTAACACACTAACAAATCTTAATAAAATATACTTCCCAAAAACTGAATAAAAACAAGAACATAACTATAAGATCAGAATTATGTTGGGAGGAAATTACATCCTTAAAACTGGGGAGATTCAATCTTTACTACCATCGCTCTGAACAATGCTGCCAATGCAATATGTCAGTTTTTTCCTCGCATTTACAATATCATCAATGGAGACTTATTATTGTGTTTATATTGATTAGACACTAAACTCGCCCGTCAAGCAGGATCCAGAGCAATTTTATTAATTAAAGTACCTTATTTGTGTCAAAAGTATTGGAATTGTCAGAGAGACACTTAGCACTGAAATTCGAGTTATTGATAACGCAGATACTGGAAGCAATAATGCTAATGCATGTTATTTTCAATGCTGTAATGATCATATAACAGTGCTGCTTAGGTTGCAGAAACAGTAGATTGTGCTAAACAGGTTGTTACTACTGGTGTTGTCTCTGAATTATTTAGATTAGACAGAGCTCCATATAAAGAGCAAGCACATTTAAAAACAAACAACATATCAACAAGAGGGCCAGGATGGCACTTAAGCGCTCAACTGAGTCCACAAATACCGCTTGTTGACGACAGACATGAACTGGTGACCTAGGTTTTGGATGAATGTTAACCAGATTTTAAGTCAACCTAGATATTGTCAAGATGATTCTGACCAAGTTTCATCACGATAGAGTCATAAATGTGGCCATTTGAGTGGTAACAATGTTTTTTCTTTGATATGATATGGTGACCTAGTTTCTACATGCATATGACCGATATTTGAATATCAGCATAGATATTGTCCAGATAAACATCAATCAAGATTGAGTCATAAATGTGCGTTCTTGAGTGGTAACAAGGTTTTTCAAAGAATCAATCTGGTGACCAAGTGTTTGGACCCAGGTGACACAGATTCAAACTGGGCCTATTCAATGTAAAAATAAACACCCTGACCAAGTGTCATCAAGATTGAGTCATAAATGTGGCCTGTAGAGTGGTAAGAAGTTTAGGATTTGACCTGGTGACCTAGTTTTTGGACCTGTGTAATCCAGATTCAGAGTCAGGCTAAATATTGTCCAGATAAAAATTCTGACCAAATTGTATTAAGATTGAATCATAAATATGGACTCTTGAGTGGTAAAAACAAGGTTTTTCTAAGATTTGACCTGGTAACCTAGTTTTAAGAAGCACATGACCTAGATTTAAACTTTAGCCAAGATCGTGTCAAGATACACATACTGACCAAGTTTCTTCATCAAGATTGATTCATAATTAAGGCCTCTAAAGTGGTAATGGTTTTTTCTAAGATTTGACATGGTGACCTTATTTTTGGATGCCCAACACCGAGATTTGAACTCGTCAATTTTAAGATAAACATACTGACCAAGTTGTATTACATAAGGCCTCTTTAGTGCTAATGAGCTTAAAGTTGATGATGCACACTGGACACTGCACTTCGCTGGACATAGGCTGATCGCAATAGCTCACATTGAGCTTAATATTAGTACACTTTAAAAGTTTAACATTTTATAATTTATATTTGAATGCCAAGTTTCAAGGATATTTGATTCCCTACATTTGTAAGGAAATTCTTTTCTGTGTACTGAAATTTGTGCAAATTTATAAACAAGTTCCAAATCACAAATATAAAACGTTTGAACTTCAAGTGTGACCTTGTCCTTAAACTTTGGAAAAAAGAACTTGTTTAGAATTATGCACAAATTACCAGTATCAAATGTGACCTTGAACCCTAGGAAAGCCACATGTCTGATGCATGTGGCACCTTTTATATACATTTTTGCCAATTTATTTTCAAATCCCATCATACATGAGTTATGGGCCAGCCATAACAATATACGTTTGCTATTTCTACTTAAGGAATAATTGTGAAATAACAAGTTTCAATTGTAACCTTGACCTTTAAGCAAGCCACATGTTTTATAACAATACAAATAGTCTGGATACAATGATTTATTTTGAAATCCACCATGCACAATAAAGTTATGGAGTGGACGTATTCTTTCTCTACATCCAAATAACGAATATGCACAAAAGTTTGTGTTCACTGTGACCGTAACCTTTAAAGGAGCAACCTGATTTGTGCACACAACATGTCATCATGATATGATTATCATTTGTGCCAAGTTATTTAAAAATCCTACAATACAATCCCACCATAGCGATGGACACGAAATAAGGCCTAACTGACAAACCAACCAACACACTACCCTCATCAGTTTTTCTCACCACCACAATATGGCAGACACATAAGTAAAATCTGTAATAAATATTCCATTATAAAATCTATGATTAATTTATAGTATAATCATCAGACATGATAAATCACCCCAGTTTCAAACACTGCACGCACACTGCTTAAACAAGACACAAGGATCATGGTTATTCATACAAGAAACACAAATTGTAGTTGTTCTGTACTTGACACCATTTGTATCATATCAGTTAACTCTATTTGACAGTTGCCTGCACTCATTTAATGTTATACACCATTCAATTGTCTAGAGTGTATACTGTCCCACTTATCCAATTATCAGGTCTCATTAATTCATGCTAACTTCAACAACCAAACAGGATCTGTTTTTGTCAATCAATTTGACAGCTAGTACAATACACTTTCACGATTTAAGACTACATACAAGCTTAATTATTGTCATTTCCATATTCACTTATCACTTAATTCTCTTGCTTGATGGGTAACAATGACATTTTAATTGAAAATTAAATTAACATGTCCATTACAATTAAACTGTATGAAACATTGACAGAATGTATATCAGGTGTAGACAAGAGATGCAGACTGGTCCTGTCTGAAGGATTGACAGAATGTATATCAGGTGTAGGCAAGAGATGTAGACTGGTCCTGTCTGAAGGATTGACAGAATGTATATCAGGTGTAGGCAAGTGATGTAGGCTGGTCCTGTCTGAAGGATTGACAGAATGTATATCAGGTGTAGACAAGAGATGTAGGCTGGTTCTGTCTGAATGATTGACAGCACGCATTTCAGGTGTAGGCAAGACTGGCCCTCTATGGCACACCTTGTTTGAATGGTATAAAGCAGACATCCTGTATATGGAGGTACAGATGAATGGTGCAACCTTCGTCAAGATTTATGCAATCATAAAACTAGAAGAATGCAAATAGGATATGTCGCCTCATAGCACAATACTTCTGTCCATAAACATAAATTATGCTTTGGACTGAAATTAAAAATCCTTTAACCTGCTTATTCTTCTCTTCAGTTTCAGACTAATTGCAAAAACTGATTCAAGGTTATTGTCGTTACACACTAACAGGGCTGCTGATGCAATTAAAAGCATCCTGTATAATAAAAATGTGACACAATGTGTCGACCATA
This sequence comes from Dreissena rostriformis, assembly GCA_007657795.1. Lineage (NCBI taxonomy): Eukaryota > Metazoa > Mollusca > Bivalvia > Myida > Dreissenidae > Dreissena > Dreissena rostriformis. Next base: position 39,203 of record VMBQ01000887.1, on the reverse strand, counting down.
ATTAAGTAGAGTTTGTTAGCATTATATATTGTTTTTTAGAAACCTGCTCCAGGAATAGTATTTTTAATCTCATTTTAGGTACGTCCAGATGTTTGTGTTTTGATTGCGTCTTTTATAACTGGGTGGATCTTGCTCAAGCTTCCATAGTTGAATGACCTTGATATGTGGATGATAGTTAAGCAAGGAATTTTCGCTGTGACAATATTTGGCAGAATTATGGCCCTTTGTCTGCTTTATCACTATAGTCAGAAAATTGTGTGTTTCTAACTCTTCTTTAACTTCTAAGTGGGTCTTGTTCAATCTTTCACAGTTGAATGACCTTGATGTGTCGATGATAGTAAAACAGGAATTTGACTGCAACAAGACTTTGCAGAATTATGATTTTGTCTGTTTTTCCACTATAAAATAGATAGTTCCAAAATTGTGTGTGGTCAACACCTCTCACTGCTTGGCGGATTATGCTCAAACTTTCACGGCTAAATGTTTCAATGGAAGGAACTTTGACTGAGGCCACTTTTGACCCTTAGTCTTTTTGTATGCTGTAGAATGTCTCTGTGTCTAAAATGCAACCGCGCGATTTAACGGTTAAAAAAATGTCGGATCAGTGTGGGAACTTCCTATTACAAATGCGCGGTTGCACTTTACTGAAAAAATACTTATTTGTTGAAAAAACAATGATACCTTTAGAAAACTCTCACAAATGAGCGGGCTCTCCACTTTATCCCATTAAAAATGGTGAAATATTTAGAAAGACATCCTTAAAAATGTTAACTGGATCGCGCTTTATTCTCCTAACAAAGATCTTAAAAAGTCATGTGGTATAGGTACCGTGGCATTTGGATTAAAATCAAATAATACATATTAAATTGTTACTAACAGCTTTAAATTTATAGTAATTCATCTGATTAACACATACTATAACATACAGTCAATCTATATTCTTTCATGTACCAGTTCATTTATTTTCAACATGTATTGTTTATTTAACTACAATCAATATATACACACTATTATTTTGTCATTATCTAAACCATGCTAGCTACAAACTAATGATTATAAAATAAAGTGCACAACATGTTACATCTTATAGGGAAAAGAAAAGCATGCATCCGTCATAAATATATGGAAAGGCATGGTGTTGTATTCAGTGTAACATGTGTCATTAATATATTACTGACAATATTTGACTGGAATGTGTTTATGGAAAATAAGCATTAAGCAACTATTAGTTAACCTTTTTCATGCTGGGTAATTTGTCGTCTGCTAAAATGTCGTCTGCTGAATTTCTAAAATTAGCATTTTCTCGATTTTTTTTCAAATTATACTATCAGAATAGCAAACAGTTTGGATCCTGATGAGACGCCACGTTCTGTGGCGTCTCATCTGGATCCAAACTGTTTGCAAAGGCCTTCAAAATCCAGTTCCAGCACTCAAAGGGTTAAGGTTTATTAATGTACCAACATTTAGCAAATGTTCAAAAGCATGTTTGGTGAAAGCATTTCATCTGTCTTGAAGGCTGCGCCTCCATCAGATCACAAGACAGAGGCATGAAGAAGCAATTGTATCTTGTTAATAAATACTTCAGCCTCGCTTTGAGAAAACGGGGTTTGCGCAGGTGCATAAAGTGTCGTCCCGTATAAGCCTGTGCAGTCCAAACAGGCTAATCAGGGACGACACTTTCCTCTTTTATGATATTTTTGGTATAAAGAAAATCTCTTCTTAGCAAAAATCAAGTTAAGGCGGCAAGTTTCTTCCCTGATAAGCCTGTGCATACTGCACAGGCTAATCTGGAACGACACATTACACACATGCAGTTAATAAAACATGAAACAAGTTTTGTTATCCAAAATATTAAGTATTTAACATTAATTGGATAGTTCCAATTCCATTTAAACATGCACTCAATTCTGTCATTTTTAAAAGAAACACAAAAAACCAAAACGGCCCCAGATTGCTCACCTGAGTCATATTTATTAAAAAGAAATTTGGAGAAAGTTATTTTAATTTATTTTTAGTTTATAATAACCATGTGAACACAGTGTGTGGCCAGTTTTGAACCCAGGGAAATGATTGGAAAGAACTTTATAGAGGCCCACTGTATATTATTACATACAAAAATGTAACAACTATGGGCTTGAGTTTTCAGTTAAGAAAAGGTTTAAGGTATTTTGCTACATAAACCATTTAACACCCAGGGCCTAGTAAGTTGTTCCCACAGGGGCATCATCTGAACAAAATAAGTAACGGACAAGCAAATGGTGTCACATTCCAAATATTTTACTCCTGGGCTAAGTGATTTCAGAATTTTTAATTTTTATAGCGCAATGTCGATTAATTACATACATACTAATTCAGACACTTTTCATTTAAATCTATCTGTACAGTCTTGAAATATCTATACACTGTATATGTCCAAGAATATGATTTCAGCAATATTATAAGTTCAAAAGATAGAATTGGTCAATCAAGCTTTTTCTTGTTTACATCAACATTAACTTTTGAATACTTTAACAGTTCATGGCTTTTTTAACTGTTATGGACGAAGGAAGATAATGGGAAGATTTATTTAAGTATTATGTAACTTTTTTAATTGATACATTTTGATCTCTTAAAATCTCAATCAGGATTAATCGGTTGCAGTTACTACTCGACCTACATTTGAAAGATTTCTAGCTCTTTTACATTATGCTTTTGGGGGTGCCGCAATTCAATTACCCTAACAAATCTGGTATATTCAACATCATTTACTTTGATAACAAATAATTGTGCGTAATGTGTATTGCGATTGATTACGTTAATTATTGTCTGCGCTAAAGAAATAAGCAAACCAACCTCACCACCAGAATGCATAATAAGTAAAAAAAAGTGCAAACCGACCGAGACAAGTTTTGACTCTTCTACAATACCAGAGAAAGTGCTCAAAAAGACAGTCAAAAAGCTGCACAACAAGTTTCCTGAATCCTGATCTGGTGCAGCTGTATCAAAGTAATATTGAAATATGTTGAATATTGCTCAGAAATAGTATTAGAAAATGGAAAAGGAATAACACCAGAGATCTGTACCAAGAGCTGGAAAAGGAAGGAGAGGAAAATCAAGTTCTGCAAGTCAATTCAAGTTGTGCAAATCAACTCAAGTTCTGCCAATCAACTCAAATTCTGCCAATCAACTCAAGTTCTGCAAATCAACTCAAGTTCTGCCAATCAACTTAAGTTCTGCCAATCAACTCAAGTTCTGCAAATCAAATCAAGTCCTGCAAATCAACTCAAGTTCTGCCAATCAACTCAAGTTCTGCCAATCAAATCAAGTTATGCCAATCTAATCAACTCAAGTTCTGCCAATCAATTATAGTTCTGCCAATCAACTCAAGTTCTGCAGATCAACTCAAGTTCTGCAAATCAACTCAAGTTCTGCAAATCAACTCAAGTTCTGCAAATCAATTCAAGTTATGCCAATCAACTAAACTCCTGCCAATCAATTCAAGTTCTGCAAATCAACTCAAGTTTTGCAAATCAACTCAAGTTCTGCCAATCAACTCAAGTTCTGCAAATCAACTCAAGTTCTGCACATCAATTCAAGTTCTGCCAATCAACAACAGTTCTGCCAATCAACTCAAGTTCTGCAAATCAACTCAAGTTCTGCCAATCAACTCAAGTTCTGCCAACCATTGATGAAACTTAAAAAATAGAAGCCAAAAATATTTAAAAACTTAAAAAAGCAACAAGGTTAAGGTGCACTGACTAGTCATCCTTGTCTGTTGAACAGAGACATATTTTTCATTGAAAGCAGAGAGAATCGCAACCAACAAACAGCATTTCTCTGGATGTGATACTGACAGTGGTCACAGTGAGTGAATGGGTTTCATGCATGAAAATCCAGAGAAAATGTTATATCTTGTGCACTTAAGATGCCAACATGTGCAAAAACCCATCATATCACATTGCACACAATCCATTTATGATATGTGTCAAACGTGCATGTAACAATGATTACATATCAAACGCCGTGTGGAACATTGTGCTATATGTTAGAGTGAGGTTTATTACAGTCAAATGATTACAGAAAGACTATACGTAACACTTGACAATTAGCAATAACTGATATTTTAAGTAAAAAATACAAGCCTTTTAATTCCTAATTAAGGATATGATTTGCAGGGTTGTTTTTGGATGCCAGGGTTATCATGTGATATAGTGCACTACTTTGAAGTTATTTTACAAACGTATTGACTCTTTGGACTCCAGAATTGATGCAGAAAGTATCATGAAAACATAAACATGCTATACATCATCAAACCTTATTTGTTGTTACTGAAAATGTATATTAGAAATGCAGAACCCATTAAAACGTGTAAAACACAAACTGAAAGTGTCCAAATAGCCGACCACTGTCACACTGATACCCACTGATACATGATCAGATAACCATGCTTCTTTTAGATGATGCTAGGACAATTAATGACATAAGTTTATTAAACACACTATTATGTGAAGTTGGAATAAGACAATCATCAATTGTCTTTTGATAAAAGTTATTCATATTTGGATCATCATATTTTTTAGTTCCTAAAATCTCGTGGCAAAATGAACAATTTCTTTGAAAACATTACACCTGTAATCAAAGTGCAATAACTTCCTTAAACATCATTGGAGTTGAAAGATATTAATTCTAGGCATGTTAACCCTATGAGGATACTTCATATCATAAGTTCCTGAGATCACCTATGAAAACTCAATATTCCTTTGACACTGTCCTTTTTATAATCAAAGGGCATTAATTCCTGAAAAACAATTGCAGCAAAACCATGTGACAATATGCAAAGGTCAACCCAATAGGGATGCTGCATATACACTTTCATCAAATTTTAATCATTTAAGTTCCCGAGTTCCCATGTGAAAACAAAGTACCAAATGGAAAGGAAGGACAGACAAATAGATGGAAGGAGAGACAAATTAATGGAAGGAGAGACAAATAGATGTAAGGACTGACAAATAGATGAAAAGAAATACTGAAAGACAATGGGTATCATTATCATGGAAATTCATTTCAAACCCTTCAAACTTGATGTAATTAATATTTGAATTCAGACGGCCGACAAAGCAGCGACATAATAACAGGAGCCTGTAATTGCACACTATATTCTGTGCGCTTAATTAAATTAATTTGTCAGGAATTTAATTTTTAAACCAAATAATATTTATATATAGCTATTTTATAGCTATAAACACATCATCTTCTTTAACACTTAGAAGATGATTCATTTCAATTTAATAATATCTTGACACTTTGTTGATCAGATACATAATAAATATAATGCAACTAACAACGTAAATATTTTATGAACAATTAAAATTGTATGCAGAAATAAAACATAATGAGCATCCCCAGCGGAGGCAAAACCCCGTCACAGCATAGAAAATATGCATAAATAATGAATCAATGAATCAAGTCCAATAAAATATAATCTTCAAGATATGTTCACCTTAATTTTAACCAATAGTAAAGTGGTTTACATGCACATAACATTGTAATAGATGCAAGTAATGCCACTTATAGATAACTCAAACAAAATTTACATCCATGTATTCTTAGTTCAAAACATTAACCCACTGCAAATGTATCAGGCATATGTCACCTTCAGGTCATGTTATAAACCTCAACACTAGATAATTCATCATTCATTAATAAAACATGTTTTTTATAACACCACTTGCAATGCAAGATGAGTATCACCACAGCTACATGTTGTATCTTCATCATGACACTGTCATCTTTTCAGTATAAGAAATCATCAGTATTTGAATTGAAAAATAACATTAATATATTATAATATATGATCTACTGAGCTTGCCTCATCATCCCCCCTTCCCCACCCTATTACTGGCCTACTAACAACATTTACTATAATATCTTGACATGCTAATTAATCCAATTAGCCAATGCATTGCACTAACAATCTTTTCAGTATAAGAAATAATCAGTATTTGAATTGAAAAACTGCGTTATTAAATATTATCTACAACACTGAGATAAGCTCATCATCCCCCTCCCCCACCCTATTACTGGCCTACTAACAACATGTACTATAATATCTTGACATGCTAATTAAATCCAATTAGCCAATGCACTACACTAATAATAGCACACAGTATCAAGATAATTACCTCTCATGGAAGGCTCTGTTTCATCAATACTACCTATTGACAGCTCCACGCACATCAGTTAACAATAGTCACAATAACTGTTTGCCTTTCACCACACTCAATTGATCACTGATCGTATGTCATCAAATACCCACTTCCAAGAGATTAAATAATAAAATCATCAAATTCACTGAACACTACACGATTTTCACTGTTTAGTGTAAATAAATCGCTCTATAACGTCACAGTGAAGAATAACAATGTTGAAAGCTCAGAGAGTGGCAATTATTTAGCAGTCGATTATATTTGCAGACGACAAAATTTATTAAAAGCACACTCAATGTAATTGGTACAATATCCCATATCAAAAGTTAACAGCGTACCTGCTAAAGAAACGAATCGTTACTGAGGACACCTGGTAACTCAGTGTAAAGCGACTGGTGAATAACCCTTGAAAAGAGATTTTCCACTTTATGTGATTATATCCGACAGATTACAAAGAAAATATTAGACATAGCTAGCTTCTTTATGCGATTACTGTAGAGTTCACGCCATGGCGCATCACTTGATTTACCAATAAACTGTCGCAGTGATTACCCCGTAACAGATCCACAAAACAGGATCAGGATGCTGTGAGAGATGGGGAAGAATTCACAGACAACTGAAACATGCAGGGTTTAAGATCTACTATTTCAATAGGTGTCAACTACTACCATTTACAAGATTACATTATCTTTATGCTGTTGCTACTGTGGGGAACTAATTGACAGAAATATTCAATGATCATTATTGCTCCTCAATTAGACACCATAAGATGTTGTCGGCAGTCGTCATTACCTTGCGTGCAACATCAGTCGTGTCTGGGAAGGCAGGCCCGGGTCTCTATGCTACTAGGCACATCCCATCAAGAAAGGACTCAGCTGTGTTTACAGTTCCAATATCTTTAAAGCATCATCACATGCTGCTTGCTTTATCACTGCTGATTTTGTAACCAATACACCCCGAGCCTTGTAAAACCATTGTCTGCAATGCATTCCTGAAATAAAAGAGTCATCTCCCTTTAATATGGTTATCCTCCTACCCGCTAAGTGTCGGCTGCTACGGGTAATTACTGATTTCCGTCCCTTAGCCCTGAGGATGCAGAAAGAAGCTTTATATGAATGATTATCCCTCTATGTTTTCAATGGTCTTCAGGCAGAATTTCTTCCCCTTACCAATAAGTTGCATATTTATGTCTGATCCTAATTACATGTATCTGAATCAAATGCAAATGAGTTTTGCTCTGGAAAAAACAGGGCTTAATGCATGTGCATAAAGTGTTGTCTCAGATTAGCCTGTGCAGACTGTCAGCAGATGCTTATCAGGGACAACACTTTCCAATAGTATTGTATTTTTCGTTTCAAGGAAGTATCTTCTTAGCAAAAACCCAGTTTATGCATAAAGTGTCGTTCCTGATTAGCCTGTGTGGACTGCACAGGCCAGTCTGGGACGACACTTTACTCACATGCATTTAACCCAGTTTTCCCAGGGTGAGGGACAAATATTTCCCAGAAAACCTAACTTATACTGAGACCATTACATCAGGCAATATGATACTCCTTTAAACTCAATCAAAGGGTGAAAGGCAACTTTCCCCTGTGCTTAAATTATCAGAACAAGGAAATCAATAGCAGGCTTTCAAATGGCATATCTCGCGGATGAATAACAATCATATAAAAGACAGTGTTAGTTACAAACTGAAGGCAGCATGAACGACTGATAACAGTGCTTTATATGGCTAATCCAGTTACTGTTTGTTTTTCCTCTGTCACATTAAGCTGTTATTGTGAAATGTTATCAAGTCATTGGAATTTTTAGGGACACAATTTTCTCTAGAGCTTTGAAAGCTCATTTAAATTACATCAAAAATACTTTTTTTTCTGTATACTGACATTATAACATATTCAAAAAATTTAAATATGGTTATATTTAATGTGTTAATTTTTACAAAGATTAGCTTATTTGTGATTGATGAAATAAATTAATAAGCTAATTTTATTGAGTAACTTCCTTAATTAAAATTAATCAATAATTATTTAACATGTGAATCCAATTCCTATAAAAAATACATATTGAAAATGGCACAAAAAAGTCATTTAAAAGTGTCCGATTAGATGTTACGTGTTACTATACTTAGATGTAAAAATAGCCAAACATCAATACAAATAGAAAGTTAGTTTAAAAGGCTGTAATTTATGTAATAATTTACTTTTTTTAAGCAACAAAATCACAATTTTTATTTCATGTTTGATAAGAAGCACCATTTGTAGAAAATAACTGACAGCATAATTTTTCATCCGCAAATCTGCTGTTTATTTTCTGATTTCACAAGGATCAACAATATTTCACATCATATTTGAAAATTACTATGTATATCTAGTTACTTCAGGATATTTCCTAGTTTCATGAACATCCTTCAATGGGTATCGGAGATATGAGCCGGAAACAAAAATATTGTTTCAAACTTTTGACCTTGAAGTATAGACTTGACCTTGAGCATACGTGCCGGACTCGTGTCTTCTGCAAAGCATCTCAACAACCTTAACATTATAGCAATGTTTCATCAAAATACATAAAAGAGTATAGGAGGAATGGAGCGGACAAGAAAGTGTTAGGACGTACAGACTGACTGACAGAGTTAAGGACTGAGGGACGGGACGGACATAGGGCATTACTCAAATCCCTCCTAACCCTTTTTGGCAGGGAATTAATATGTTGTCAAAATATCCGATTGTGATATAAATGCGCTTTAAAAAAAAAGTCTACTAATATCATCTACACAATACACAGCTTTGATGTTTAAGCAAATATGATATAGAAAAGATTTTAAATGATACAACTTATTGATCCTCCCCCTTTCTTTTTCTCCTTATCCTCCTCTTACTTAATTATCAGCATCACCATCGTCACCATCATCACCATCACCATCATCATTATTCTCATAAACAACATCATCATCATTATAAAAAAGTTGTTTTTTTCAGGTTGACGTTAAGAGGGTAAAGTTTGTTCAGCAAAACCACATCACTCCTTATTCAATAATAAATAATATATATTTTGTTGTTTGCATTATAGCGTCTGTAGCCAAATATGATCTTTTGACGTTAATTATTCATTAGGATTAAAGAATGTGCTTTAAATAAAGGACAAAAATGCAGATATAATTTTTTATTCACAGTTTATAGTTTTATCATTTCCATAATACATCAAGTAATACACGAATAATACATAAAGAAATTTTGAAAGAACTCTAACACTTAACAAATAATTGTTAAACTAGTGCAACATTTATAACTCACAGTTCAAACAAAACAGCACATATGCAAAACATGCACAAAATGACACTGTTCACTTGGTAAAGCAGATGACCTTGTCTTACGAGAGTGTGGTTGATGCGGTTGCAAGCCTTGGTCACAAGACAACCCTTCTTTGAGAACACCCACTCAGATGGAACAGATGTCGCTGGTATGGACAACAACTTCCGGGCCACATGAGCAATTGTTGGGAATCAGTTAATTTTTGCACCACCATGTATACGGGTTGCAATCTGGTTGACAGTTCATGTTCCTATATAAGTCCAACGCGTCTCCGTGGGTTGAAGCCTCTGTCGGGATGTGATGAGCAAGCTGTATCTGGCCCTTTTCGTCTGAGGCTGTTGGCTCTCATCCGGACTATAAACACGTAGTGGTACCTGTTCCATCATCCCTTCGAAGTGCATGTGTCGTCTTCTTCAGTTCCAGTGTCAGAAAGTTTCGGTGCTTGTACCGGATGTCTAGCAGGGAGGTAACCACAGGTATGCTAGTGGCCTCTCAGACTTGTATGGTCTGAATCAGCATTTCCCGGAGTAACACATGCAGCTAAGACTGTTGATAAGCAGACACCATACAACCGGGTATATTTCTGAGGACGAATCATGCTTGTCTGAACACATGTTATTTGTCACCTCTGTGAGATCTTGCAACACAGATGCAAAGTCACCGGCAATCTCCCAATCAGCGTCAGTCAGCAGGAGACCCCTTTCACGCTTCCCTGTCAGACGTGGATTCAGTAAGATATTGGTCACAACAGGACGCTGCTCCACAATGCTTTGTAACATTGTTTGCAAGGAGAACCAGCGCCTCGGAACATCTTGGATGAGGTATGGTCTGGAAGTTGCATGACAACTCGTCATGCTCGCAGCTTGGCTGTCATGGTTGTGGACTGCCGGAAGTGGCCAAAAATCTTTCTTGCTTTTGATATCAAGTCTGCAACTGATGGAATGTCCATGACCGGCTTCACGCACAACTGAAGGGTATGCGCAAAACTTGGGAGGCTTCCACAGGTCCCTGGGGACCAAACTCGTCCAAACAGTCCCTAAGGCGTATGGCGATGTTTTATATGGTGTGCCGCTCAGGCATGGCGCGGGTCATCAGTCCACGCAACTCCATTGACCAGTCTTCCTGGATGTAGTGGACTGTGACTGTCAGTTCATTCTCTAAGACATTAGATGTCCAGGAGTCAGAGGTGAGGGCGACTGAAGTGCATCCCTGAAGACTGGACAGCAGAGACTTCTCTGCACTATCGTACTGCTGGTCAATGCGCACACTGACGGTCGTTCTAGACGGCACCTCATACTGGGTGTGGCGTGTTGTTCTAAATAGACACCAGGGTTAAGTTGGCAGTACGTCGTGTGCAAAAAGTAAAATCGTACAATTTATTCCGTGAAAAAGAATATAGAAAAATCAGGTTAACCATTTCCAAAAAATGTAACGGGTAAGCTGATCGTTTCAGTAGGTTAACCAGTTAAACTCTTGCATCCCTAACTAAAACAAAAACTGTACTCTATCAAACGAGATTTTAGGTCGCCGTGGCGTAGTGGATATGGTGTCCGCCTAGCGATCGGTAGGTCACGGGTTAGATCCCCACAGTGGGAGCGTTCTTCAGATCTCCCCAAAAGACACCAAGTACTGGTTCTAGACCCAGGAAACGGACTCGAGAACGTTTCAAATAAGCCTTAGGCTTTCTACGCAATCGAGCTTAAATAAATAGGTTTAAACTAAATGAGATTTTCATTGCTGTCACATTTCCAATAAGTGGCATATAGCAGCTTTAAAACAATGATGAGTTTAATTGGAAAGTCTTTCTCTAACCGGGATCGGGTGCTGGGATGATACTCTATGGCTAGAGCACCTCTCAAAACTAACGCACAAATTCTAAGACACTTAAAAGAGTGTAACTGACCCGCTACTTTACAGGGCACTCACAGTGATTGACCTGCGACAGTATTTTTTTTAAATAACTTCCATGCTTTTAATTCAAATGTGTTTTTGTTTTAATTTATAGTGTTGACCAAATACATATTGCATCATTTAATCATAATTAATTAATTAATTAAATCTTCAATCAGTTTCTAGTAGTTCGCTTAAACCAAGTAAAAACTGATTGAAGAATGATCAAATAACTTTGATCTTTTAATGTGACCTTGACCTTTGAGGTAAGATGACAGGTGTAACATTAAACACATAAGTTATTTCAAAATTACATGATGGAATATCAAAGTCCAGTCAATGCCTTCACTAATGCATACACATACACTCAACCTTTGTGACAGCTTTATCAAGCTTTTATAATAGGCTCAAACAAAAATGAAAACACAATGGGTAATAATATTTTAGTGTATTGTATTCATATAAACCCAAATCATACATGCATTTTAATAACACCCAGTTGAAAGTCAGAATGCCAGCTGAAAAGCTGCTTTAGAGAAAATTAAATCACTGCATAATATGAAGATAATATAATATAGAGATAAAAACACTGTTTGAGGTCCTTTCATGTATTTTAAGGGCCTCTGCAAACTGTTTTAAACTTTTAATAGAACATTGTAACCTTAAAACTAATTGTAATATATTTTTTTAGTTGTAACTCAAAGTATACAATGTTGAATATTGGCCTAGCAGTTTTCTCTAATTGTCTAACTGATGAGTCCAAGTGTCTAATTTTTCACCGCCATCTGACTCATATCATAATACAAATTGCTTCTTGTCCTATGATAGCCTTAATAAAGCTGTCATTTCCCACAAAATAACAACATTTTCATTAAATTAATGAATATATAATTTGTTTTCTCTGTTTAGCTGTTTAGGTGTACACACTCGAGTGTCAAGTCTGACAATGTCTCATGCTTCGCTCCAATTGCCACATGATGTACGTGAACAAGACATGGCGAACATTCATGAATTACATAATAATCTGCAATGATTTAATTTTGGCAATTCATATTTGCATATAAATTATGACAGCATATTTTAGAGAGGTTTTCCGTGAACGAGTAAAACAGAATAAAATGGAACATTATTACTCATAATTTATACAGAATATTTAAAACAATTGTTTGCAGATTGGAACAAGAGCTATTCCAAGACAGCACATTCGACTATTCTTCTGCTTTGATAGAATAATTTACATTTTCTGTCAGCTAGGTGATATAATGACCACAAAGACATATTTACAGTTTAATATCTGTAGTCATCATATCATGTATTATGTAAACTTAAAATTGATTTTTTTTTCTAAAAGACAACTAGAAATTTAACCATGCCTAGAAACTAGATTGTCAACTATTTGCCAATTAATTTATAGTATTTTAATTAAGGTTCACACAAAATTACAGCCCAATAAATCTGTCCAATCTCGACCATTGATCGGGAAACTTCTCTATTTAAGTAACAATGACCTTGAACCAACTGGTCCCATATGCAATCCCAACCTTTATCGGCATTCTTAAATAAGCAACATACAACGGCGAAAAACCTCCATCCAAACAACAATTATCAAGCACTTTCTCTTTGTGTAGTAACAGTGTCCTTGACCTTAATGGCTAAGATGCAATCCCTCTCTTTCTGTAGTAACAGTGTCCTTGACCTTCTCTTTCTGTAGTAACAGTGTCCTTGACCTTAATGGCTACAAATGCAATCCCTCGCTAGATCAGCCTGTACCATACTTACACACACAATTTTTTAGCAACAGTGTCCTTGACCCTTACCCAAGTTGCCCCAATGAAACCCAATGCTTGGTCTGCATGTCAGCTAAAGATGGAAATTGTTGCACAGAAACACTTACCTGAATTTTCAATGCTTACCTGAATTCTTAAGTAATAAAAATATGTACAATATAAGAGGCATACTTATGTTAAATTGCAGCTGAGAGTTTTGGGCCTTGGTTGGTTACCTTTCAACTAAATTTCTGTAGTACAGTAGATTCCACTTAAATGAATATCAGATAATCAAATAATTTGGTTAATTGAATAGAAATTGAAAACACCAAACCATTTGCATCTCTTCCCATTGTAAAAACTTAATCTGATAAGAAATATGGGGTATTCCGGTTAATTGAATAGCCAAAAATCGATTGCACACTATAATCCAGCGTTAATCCAGCGCAGAATGTCATAAATCTCCAAGGACACGCATCGTAACGACAATTTTGACAGACACCCTCCATTGACTGCCTTTGTTTTTTCATTTCACACCATGCATTATGCAGTGTCTGTCAAGCGTCATGTGACTAACAGGTGTAGTTACAGGTGTTGTATGCGGGTCAAGTACAATCCAAACACTGAATCTCCGGTTAAAACAACACCTATTGCAACCTGTCGAGTAACACACTTTAACAGTTTATTGCCGATTCGAAACAATTAAAGAGTTTTTTGCCGATTAGAGCGTTTATATGCTGTATGTTAATAATGTGTATGTATGCATTAATAAATAAAAACAACAAAACATGTTTTGTTTAATCGTTTGTACGTGTTTCTCGTCAGTATACTCGTCAGTGCCAATGTACAACTAGAATTTAATGTAACCTGTGAGTGAATATTACGAGTGGATTATCTAATCATATCTCAACATGATGTCGAACAAACGAAAACGCGCACATTTGTTAAAACATTGCAGTCTAACACTGTTGATCATGTTTTCACAATAACCAAAATTAAATCCAGTCTTGACCAGATTTTCCAGTAAATAATATACAGTACATAATTTATCTGTTTCAATACTAAACTACCTTAAAGAGTGTAACGTCAAAGATACAGCATTCTCTTCGACAGTGTATTCACCCACACTAATTTTCGTGCGCTTTTTACCAGGACAATACATGAGCAACAGATGTTGCTAGCGTAAGCTTTGGGTAAGCAATAGAATTGGAAAAATCATTACACGCACACTTTACATATGTCTAGCGTGACGTTGTACATTGCCGCATAGAATTTGCGCACACTTTTCTCAAAAGAAAGGATTACAACACACTGCACATTTGCACTTTATTTGAAGAATGTGATAACGTAGAGTAAAAAATAAATTGGGAAGAGTGTTTCGGATTACAAATTTAATCATGCGCATTTGAGAATTCAACAAAACACGGAATACGGACCAAGTTCTAGGACGCTCATACTTTGGTACAATGCGTTTTTTCCGGATTTTTCTGAGAAAAACAAAATGTTCATAACATTGGAAATATAACTGATTCTGTATAATTGATTACTCCGGATAATTGAATATTCGGACGTGACAAATGGGCTATTCAATTAAGCAGAATCTACTGTAGTTACAGAGATATGAACTTGTTGCATGCAAACGGGAAGCGGACAACTACAATGAGCTAGGCCTGGTATTGTAATGCGCATTGTGGGGTTAGAGGGTTAGGGGTAGGGTTAGGGGTCGGGTTAGGGTTTGGGTTATCCTAAACCCAACCCTTACCCTAACCCGACCGCTAACTCTAACCCTATCCCTAACCCTAACCCATGGTTATCTCCCCATACCAGGCCTCGCTCATTGTAGTTGTCCGCTTCCCCATGCAAACATCAAAATAAATTTCAACTTGCATGCAAACCTTTACAGAACTATTTTAAGTACAAAATGGGGTATATCCTGCATAAAAGCTAGTCAAAGTAAAAGGTCTTGGTCAGTAAATGTTCAAAAAGACCTGAATAAATGTGTCACGTCTGATTTCAATATCTATAGAAAATACAGAGATACAAGACTATTGCCAAGCAATAATGTCCCCTACCGGCTCCACCATTGTCAGATTATTTTTTTTATATATTTGTTGCCATAGCAACCAGAATTTTTGACGTAGAACAAAATGAAATGACGTGCATAATGTCCATATTGCCATCTATCCATGTTTCAAGTTTCATGAAAAAATATGAAGAACTTTTAAAGTTATCACAGGATCCAGAAAAGTGTGACTGACTGACTGACTGAGACACAAACACAGAGCGCAAACCATAAGTCCCCTCTGGTGAAACCGGTAGGGGACAATAAAGTAGTTGCATGCAAATGCTACCCAGTACAAAATGGGGCATAATTGCGCTAAATTTTAGGTCAGAATTATATAGAACTTGGTCACTGGCCTCATTCAATGACCCCAGAACACATGTGTCAAGTTTCAATGGCATACCTGTAGTAAAAACAATGAAATGGTGATGTTGCATGTTTACCTTAACTAGAGCATAAAGAGGTCGCCCTCACTGCCACTGACATTTGGGTGAGTAGTATAAATATCTATTCAGCTGAAAAGTCCAGCTAAAAATTGAAATTCTCTTTTATTTACAGCCATAAATTACATAAATTAGGGAATATGCACCCAAAACTAACTATGTTGATTTGAACAATCGTCAACATCTTATTCAAATTGAACAAGATGCATACCTCACATTTTGCTGGACAGCCCATCTGAATTATCTTTAATGGAAATTAGGTCAATGTCAAGGTTAGAAACCTGTTTGGATAGACAGAAAGGGCAGTCAAAATATGCAACCTTCATGAAGAGTGGTCATAAATATATGAAGCTTGCGAACAACTGTTTGTCCAATTTTGATCATCGATCAACATATAACTTACAGATTGTTAAAATACATGTTTGCTCATTTGCATTAATCCAGCAAAATCTTTGCAAGTGGTCAGTGTGACAGAAATTGATCTGGTAGTATTTTGTAAAAGCCCGAGTGAAGTTGGATAACACAAATTATCAACATAATTCTTTATTTTATCTTTTTGTTGATTCGCCTCTCATAATAGTAAAGCCCCTTTGCGTCTCATCATAGATAAGCCCCTTTGCTTCTAATAATAGATTAACCCCTTTGCTTCTCATAATAGATAAACCCCTTAGCTTCTCAGGATAAATAAACACTTTTGCTTCTCATAATTGATAAACCCCTTTGCTTCTCATAAAAGATAAACCTCTTTGCTTCTCATAATAGATTATACATGATAGAAAACACCCCTTGCTGCTCATACCGTAAAAACGCAGTCATAAGTCTACCCGCTCATAAGTCGGGGGGTATAAAAATGGTCCGAAAATTTGACATTTTAGGTATGTGCACTTCATAAGTCGGGTCAAAATTACAAGAAAATTGGAAAATCAGTGTCAGTAAAATTGCGACCCCATCAAATTCCTTGTCCGATTCTGTGACGCAACTACATTGTTTAACATTTTAATTATATTAAACAAACCAGATATTATAGTTGTTACAAATATTATTACCTTGCAATTTGATAACTAGTAATAATCCTACAAAACATCGTGCCATTATTTACGATAAATGTGTTTAGAATTTTGGTAACACATGCGTACACCATCGTAAGGAATTGTACAAATTGGTAAATCTTAATTAATCTGCCTTCCTCGAAAATTCTGAGATAAATTTATTCGTCGTTTACAAGCTTATGCCGAGTAATTACGGCTAATCGGGACTCAACTTGCGTAAAACACGTGTTCAATTAACCGTTAAACTCCACCTCCGTTCGCTGCAAAAGATTTGAAAGGCGGAGCTAAGCACGTGCTATTACATAATTCAACAGTTGCCATTGAGTTACAAACACCCGATTGGTTTATCGTGTCGATTGCTAAACAAAGGAAGCAAATTTTGTCGGCAAGAACGGTGTGGCTTCATGCCTTCAGACAGGAAGCAGTTTTCCTTTGATGTCGTCAAACTGTCAATTCACACAGATAGCGAATTTTTGCGAGACTTTTAATAGGGTCCTTGGTCATTTGTTTACATGTTCAGTATAGAAAAAACACCTGCTAACATGAAAACTTGGATTAAATTATCAAAATAAAAACACTGTTGCAAACTGTGATTATATTAATTGGTAAGTATCAGTTTAAAGACGACGTTTCATTTGTCGTAAATCAACGAGTTTTCTATATAACAACAACATCTTCTACAACCATTACCGCGGGGATTGATCGATCTTGGTTGAATTTAATTTATTTTTCATGGACGACCTCAAAAGTCGAGACTGTAATGTTAATCAAATTTTGGAGGTAAAATTCTTGACTTATAACTGCGTTTTTACCGTAATAGATAAACCTTTTTGCTTCTCATAATAAAAAACCAATTGCTTTTCATAATAGATAAACCCCTTTGCTTCTCATAATAGATAAACCCCTTTGCTTCTAGTAATAAATCAACCAAATTTGCTTCTCATAATAGATAAACCTCTTTGCTTCTCATAATAGATTAGCCCTTTTGCTTCTCAAAATAGATAAACCCTTTTGCTTCTCATAAAAGATAAGCACTGTTGCTTCTCATAATATATAAGCCATGTTGCTTCTCATTATAAATAAACCCCTAAGCTTTTCATTAAAGATAAACCCATTTGCTTTTCATAATAGATAAACTCCTTTGCTTCTCATAATAAATAAACCCCTTTGCTTCTCATAATAGATAAGCCCTGTTGCTTCTCATAATAAATAATCCCCTTTGCTTCTCATAATAAATAAACCCCTTTGCTTCTCATAATAGATAAGCCCAGTTGCTTCTCATAATAAATAAACCCCTTTGCTGATCATAAAAGATAAACCCCTTCGCTTCTCATAATAGATAAACCTCTTTGCTTCTCATATTAGATAAGCCATTTTGCTTCTCAAAATAGATAAGCCCTTTTGCGTCTCATAAAAGATAAGCACTGTTGCTTCTCATAAAAGATAAACCCCTTTGCTTCTCATTAAAGATAAACCCTTATGCTTCTCATAATAGATAAACCCCTTTTAAAACAAGTGCAGCTACAATTGACCAGTCGCCAAATACGCGATCGCTCCGCCCACTAAGTTGTGTTACATAGAACGCTTATTCCATTACTCCGACAGTCTTTGTTTGTCAGTGCATGTGGCCGCAATAAATGAAATCTGATTGATTATTATGTTAGTTTGATTGACAGCTGGCGAGTGGTCAATTAACTTCAAGTACAGACATCATTACGCAAACAATGCTGTTCAGCTTGTGGCAGTATACTGTCTGGAACAGTAACAAATTTTGTCATGGAGATAACCATAATCCTCTACAAATGGATCACTTATGTACCCAAATGATGCCATAAAACAAAATGTTTTAGAGTTTACCAATATTTGTGTACATTAAGTGTTGCAAAAACAGATTTGAGGAAATGAGTTGGTAGCAGCATGGTGTAATTGACATCTCGCCAACTGTCAATCAAATCCTTATCTAAATATCGATCGACCAATCAGCCATCGATTAATCGGGCGCTTTTGTTACAAACGAGCTGTCCGCTATTTTCTAGACACGCTGAATGTAGATATTCACATTTTTCAACGATTTTCGTTTGTTTTCCTCTTTAAAAACGTATATTAAATATAGCTAAACGGTGTCAATTGGGATTGTGTAACTCGGGTAATCGATACCTAGAAAAATTAGTTGTTGACATTGCATTTATACCGTTTCCAAAGCCAAAAAAGGATTTCGAGAAGTGTAAGAAATGGATAAATGCACGTGGTCGTACCCACGAACAACTGAACGTCAACACTGTCAACGACAATAACAATATGTTATTATCGAATATATTAGCAGATTTAAATAGTTTATGTTATCGATCTGATCATCACATAATAGTTGGTGTTTTTTATATAGTTTTATCAGTTATTAGGTGAGTAATAGAAGCAAGGTTCATCTGCATTACTTTAAGAGTAATAAAACTCAGCATGAAGCCTAATGCATGCTGTGTTGTATTACTCTTAAAGTAATGCACTGTATTGTCATTATACATGTTATTTGAAGGTGACACGTGATATCTTATCTAAATAACAGTATCTATATGTGTGCAGACATGAGGTGTCACTAATTAACGCTTTTAATCCACACTTGGATATGGAATGCCCAGTTCTCATTTTTTCCAACGAGTTTCGTTTATTTTGTTGGAAAAAAACCGTAATTTAATATGGTAAAACGGTGTTAATATGGTTTATGTAACTCGGACATTCGGTATCCAAAAAGATAAGTTAGATTAATTAAATGTATACCATTTCCACCGCAGAAATGCGGTCTTGACAAATGCGAGTGGAAGCTTCAATGTGTAGAAATACCGAGATGCCCCTTAAAGTTATAGAACATTAAGTTATTTCAAAAACTGGAAATGTCATATTAACATTATTAAGTATGAATTATTTCACGTGTGTATTTAAAATAATAGGGAATATTGGTACCCATTTTGCGAAACTTAACGAAATCCGCGTTATAAATCGTGTTTTGTTTTGTGTCAGAAACAAGTGAAAACCATTTTATGATACTATTTTAATGAGAACGTATCGATAAATGCCATTCTATAAGAGTTATTTATTACTGATATAACCAATTAACGCGGTTACTTGGGGGAAGTCAGTACCTGCGCTGACACTGGTAGCTTTATTAAGTAGCCTGACCGAAATCCCCTTCATACAATGCTTATTTATATCAGACAATGACCNTCTCGCACTTGAGCGGCACCACAAAATTTTGTAAACTGAGCAATAAATATGCTTTACCAGTTTGAATAAAACAGTAATGACTTGGTCATATTGTACTTGTAGCATATTTATAATCAATTAATGTTAATGTCCCAGAGATTTATTGTATACACTATACAGTATACAGCACAATATTGCGCAGCATTTTTAATGTTTAATGGGAATATCCAATGGACAAAATGACAATACTAATCTTTCATTTATAACAAAATTCTTTGTAAAGCCAAAATAAGAGTTAATTGTGTTTATAATGCATTTTGTAAAAAAGTCTAGAATTGCTAATAGGATATAACTAGAACCTAAACATACAATACAAAGGTTATGTTCATGTAATTAAGTTGGTTTTGGTGATTAGCTGGCGAGTTATAATTCTGGTACAAGTAAGCAGTATATTGCAATATATTGCAATACAGGTTTTTGAACTGACAATATATTGCAATACGGTTTTTGGCGTATTGTTGCAGCACTATGGAACAGTAACTAATTTTGTCATGGAGATAACCATAATCTGGTACAAATGGATCACTTATGTACCCAAATGATGCCATAAAATAAAATGTTTTAGAGTTTACCAAAATTTGTGTACATTAAGTGTTGCAAAAGCAGATTTGAGGAAATGAGTTGGTAGCAGCATGGTGTAATTCCTGGTTCAATTAATACCTAGAGGATAACTCAGGGAGTCTCCCTACATCTATGGAAATGTTCTTCAGTGTTTTTAAATGTATTTGTGTGACCTTGACCATTAAGGTCTCCATTCAGTTCTCATGTACATCACATGGTCTTACCTACATAATAACATCATTATGTTACAATTTATTAAAAATCCATCCTACAGCCAAACAGTATTTTATAATTAATAATGCTATGATTATTAACATCAAAAACATTACCTTCACCTTTAAGGTTGCCATCTTGTTCTTTAGAACTATTCAAGGTCTCATATAGGTTAAACACTTGTACCAAGTTTATTCTAAGATGGTACATTGTACATGTAAGTTTGGTCCACACAAGTTTCTGAACAGAGCAATGGGCTAACAGGACAGACCAACAAGACAATGATAGAGCCGGTCATACATTGATAGTGGCAGGGGTAAAAACAGAGTCGCCACATGCCAATACGGGTCTTATGCCATATGCAACCAGCATAGCCCCAGATCTGCGCAGTCTGGTCTGCGATACCTTGCATGAATTTATAAAGAAAAGTGTAGCTTCTGACCAGACTGTTGCACAGGCTGGTCTGGAGCTACGCTGGGCACATATGGCATAAGACCCATATTCGCAAGACGCGGGTCAACAGTTATTTCACTAACCAGATACAACTTAGATATTTTTAAAGAAAGCATTATTATATAAAAGCATAACCTACTGCAAAAATAAAGATGTTATACAAAACAATAAACAAATACACTGTACATGTATTAACCAATATTTGGAATCATGATTGGTGCAAACAGACTAATTAATTGGTTTATCAGTCGCCAGTTCAATATTTGACAATCTGCACTTCATGCCCAGTGTTTGAACTACTTTAAAATGACAGACAACCTGTACCCAATTGACACCAGACAGTAAATTTTAACACCATTTATTTAGTGCTCATATCACTTTGTATCAGCTGACTATCAAGTTATTAAGTTTTGCAATGGATAGCTCAAATAGCAAAGGTCTAGTATTGCACATGATTTATATTTCAGTTGAGTATATTCAATTAAAATGACAGACTGTTACAACACAATGCCTTATCTCATGACATGTACAATCAACACTGAGCATTATGAAATGCTATAGGATCCAATGTAGTATCAAATTTCATAGCCAAATCAGTTTTAATAAGTCTTTTTGAAATTGAGAAATTCTTTTCTTTAAGTTAAAAAGTCTTTGTTTTGTAAAAATAGCAAGTTTGTGATCCATGATAGACCTTCACACTCATTATGACAGTGGGAGACATAAACTTGCCGTTTTGTTAACAATGATAGCGGTTTTTAACCCATTTATGCCTAGCGACTAGAAAAAAGGCCTTGGCAAACAGCGTATATAGACCCAGATGAGCGGCGTCTCATCAGGGTCTGCACTGTTTGCTTAAAGGAATTTCTGTAAGAAATATTCCAAATATAGAAATAAATATACTAGACATCCCTTATTTTGGAAATAAATTGATCCAATTCAAAAGGATGGGAGAGTCCACTAGGCATAAATGGGTTAAATAATTTACCATATTTAATAACTGCATGCAGCTTTTTGTTCAAACTTTAACCTTTTTTCTGTCACATTTAACATCAAAGAGTTTCAAATCTCTTAGGGATATTTAATTTATACAAACATGAAAGTTAGGGCGGGCATGTAATGTTTAAAGGAGCATGTTGATTGTCAATTTAAAATAATATTGCGCAAAAGAAGTGATGTTAAACAAGTCTTATTCAACAAATTCAAGATTTTTCATTAATATGCATTATATTAATCAATATATGCATGCTAAATGTCATATTTATGCTAGTCTGTAAATATTAAGGCATATGTTACCATGGATTACAATAAATATAAAGCAAAATAATACTGTACATACAACATGCTACATATCAATTGCATCATGAAGAATTGGTGATAAATAGATAGAATTGTAGACTACAGGTCACTTATCATTCCGAAGAACAATATTGTAAATATTAGCTGCACTCTGAGAGAACAGGGTTAAATGCATATGCGTTAAGTGTTGTCCCAGATTAGCCTGTGCAGTTTGCACTGGCTTATCTGGGGCAACACTAAAGACATGCATTTAGCCCCATTTTTCCACAATGAGGCTTAAATATCACAATGTCCCCTTCTTGTGAGGTTCCACTGAAGTCCACAAATCACAGCGAACACAATACATACATTTACAATCTGGCATGTCATAAGAGACTGCGTATGGTCAACATGCAGGGTGTCTTGTTAGGGCAAACAATCTCTGGTTGAACATGATTGTTTGTTTCTTTAAGACTCAGAAGTACCTTGAGGAATGAAGAAGTACCAAGAGGAATGTATAAGTACCTAGAGGAATGTAGAAGTACCTAGAGGAATGTAGAAGTACCTTGAGGAATGAAGAAGTACCAAGAGGAATGTATAAGTACCTTGAGGAATGTAGAAGTACCTAGAGGAATGTAGAAGTACATAGATGAATGTAGAAGTACCTAGAGCAATGTAGAAGTACCAAGAGGAATGTAGAAGTACCTAGAGGAATGTAGAAGTACATTGATGAATGTAGAAGTACCTAGAGGAATGTAGAAGTACCTAGAGGAATGTAGAAGTACCTACAGCTCACAAATCACAGAAGTACCTAGAAGGACACAGAAGTACATAGATGGACATAAAAATACATAGATGGACACAGAAGTACATAGATGGACACAGAAGTACATAGATGGACACAGAAATGCATAGATGGACACAGAAGTACCTAGATGGACACAGAAATACATAGATGGACACAGAAATACATAGATTGACACAGAAGTACCTAGATGGACACAGAAATACATAGGTGGACACAGCAGTACATAGGTGGACACAAAAGTACCTAGATGGACACAGCAGTGCCTAGATGGACACAGCAGAACCTAGATGGACACTGAAGTACCTAGGTGGACACAGCAGTACCTAGATGGACACAGAAGAACCTAAATGGACACAGAAGTACATAGATGGAAACAGAAGTACATAGATGGACACAGAATTACATAGATGGACACACAATGTAGGAGCAGCTATATGAATCATGAAGAAGATAGAGTTAAGATATACTAAAAGCTAGAAAAATGTGTAGCTAGATGAATTTACAAGAACTAGATGGATCAAGAAAATGATACATGAAAACATTGAAGCTAAATAGATGCAAAACACAAATTTAAAAACGAAAAAAATCTTGATGGACACAGAAGTTATATTTAAACTAGGGATGGGACTGAATATTCGAATATTCGAATATTCGAAAATCGGCCGAATATTCGAATCCAAATTCATATTTGAATATTCGATTTTTATTTTTTTATGCAAATAAATTAAAAAAAATATATATATTTGTTTATTCAGTGCAGACTTTTTTAGTGCATCCGTCTTTGTTTGCANTAGTAATATAACACATCGACTGATATAAGAACTTCCTGTTGAACATGATATAAAAAAAATATCGTGCAACGTTATATCAGTCAGATATCAATGCAGTGGTATGATAAAAGTAAATAACATATTCCCTAGCGCTTTCGTATATACGTCTTCTTCGGTGGTTAACAAGCTATGTATTCACGATTCGTCACTGCGAATGCACAATCGGAGACATTATAGCCGGCGGCAACAGGAAGCGGCGTTTCGCTGATTAAAGTTGTGTTTCATAAACTGACATCCGGTATGTTTATTAAATCAATGTTAAAGGGACATATCTTATGTTACCTAATTTTCGTAATTATTATCATCCATTATAAAGAAGTGAAACTCCAGCTGCTGGAGCAGTATTGAAATCTTATTATAAACAATTAGTTGGTCCTTTATTTATGGCAAGTGACCGATTGCCGAAACAGTACAAAACAGCACAATACAGCACAATACAAAACAACATAAACACAAATAAGAATAAAGCTGGGGTCACCGCCTTGGAACGGTCAATGCAACGCATTGGGGGTTTAAACCTGGTTATAGAGCGCTCAACCTCACACTTGGCCCAGCAATATTCATAATACATTTAAGTGTAAATAAAAATTAACGTCATAGCATTGTAACTATGTCATTACACTTGTGTATTTTGCATTTGGCTAATAAGCAATTGTATTCTTAAGAGCTAATAAATGTTATTGTGTTTGCTGTTATATCGATATAACGATTATTTAGTAAAAATTGGGGTGAACGTTTGGAATTCAGTCTTGTTTAATATGTATCATTAGTTTTTAGTTATTCCACGTGGCTTCAGAGGGTTGAGTCGCATTATCCAGTATGTTTCTCGAAGTCTTAGTGTTTCGTCTGCCCATTTTTCATTTCCTTCAATACAGAACAGGATGATATTTTCAAACGTATGGNCGAATATTCGAATATCATTTTAGTATTCGAATCCCATCCCTAATTTAAACTGAGCTAGCGGAATACATAACAAGTATGATAAAGGCACAAGATACAAGATCGATGCATAAGAATGCATAACATACTTTTTTAAATGAATGGCAGATGAATCGTCCAGGAGTATGATAACAGAGATTCTTACTGAACAATTGATGAACAAGTAGCTACAAACCGTGTGGATCAAGATATGTGAAAGGACAGCTGGATGAACTGACAGACACTCAACATGCAATCACTATAACCCTTTGCATCTTGGGAAATTTGTCGTCTGCTAAAATGTCGTCTGCTGAATTTCTAAAATTAGCATTTTTGTATTTTTTTTTCAAAGAATACTATCAATATAGCAAACAGTTTGGATCCTGATGAGACGCCACGTTCTGTGGCGTCTCATCTGGATCCAAACTGTTTGCAAAGGCCTTCAAAATTCGGCTTCAGCACTGAAAGAGTTAAGAAAGGCCTCACAGTGTGGGACATAAGACATACTAAAATTACATTTGAGCCTCGCTCTGTANAGTACATAGATGGACACAGAAATACATAGATGGACACAGAAATACATAGATGGACACAAAAGTACATAGGTGGACACAGCAGTACCTAGCTGGACACAGCAGTACCTAGATGGACACTGAAGTACCTAGATGGACACAGCAGTACCTAGATGGACACAGCAGTACCTAGATGGACACAGCAGTACCTAGATGGACACAGCAGTACCTAGATGGACACTGAAGTACCTTGATGGACACAAAAGTACATAGGTGGACACTGAAGTACATAGATGGACACAGAAGTACATAGATGGACACAGCAGTACCTAGATGGACACAGAAATACATAGATGGACACAGAAATACATAGATGGACACAAAAGTACATAGGTGGACACAGCAGTACATAGGTGGACACAGCAGTACCTAGATGGACACTGAAGTACATAGATGGACACAGAAGTACCTAGACGGACACAGAAGAACCTAAATGGACACAGAAGTACATAGATGGAAACAGAAGTACATAGATGGACACAGAAGTACATAGATGGACACACAATGTAGGAGCAGCTATATGAATCATGAAGAAGATAGAGTTAAGATATACTAAAAGCTAGAAAAATGTTTAGCTAGATGAATTTACAAGAACTAGATGGATAAAGAAAATGATACATGAAAACATTGAAGCTAAATAGATGCAAAAAAACAAATTTAAAAACGAAAAAAATCTTGATGGACACAGAAGTTAGATTTAAACTGAGCTAGCGGAATACATAACAAGTATGATAAAGGCACAAGATACAAGATCGATGCATAACATACTTTTTTAAATGAATGGCAGATGAATCGTCCAGGAATATGATAACAGAGATTCTTACTGAACAATTGATGAACAAGTAGCTACAAACGGTGTGGATCAAGATATGTGAAAGGACAGCTGGATGAACTGACAGACACTCAACATCACTATAAGAAAGGCCTCACAGTGTGCGACATAAGACGTACTAAAATTACATTTGAGCCTCGCTCTGTAAAAAGGGGGTTTAATGCATGTGCGTAAAGTGTCGTCCAAGATTAGCCTGTTCAGTCCGCATGGGCTAATCAGGGACGACATTTTCCGCCTTAACCGGAGTGTTGCTTAGAAGAGACTTTCTTAACACGAAAAATATCATAAAAGCGGAAATTGTCGTCCCTGATTAGCTGTGCGGTATGCACTGGCTAATCTTGGACGACACTTACGCACATGCACTAAACCCTCTTTTCACAGAGCGAGGCTGATTTGTTTTTTTTCATTATAAAAAATAAACCTTCATAAATTAAAAATGTTGCAATGAAACAGTGCACATTTATTTGCCTTTCCAAGTTGCCAGGCTGCACCCTATGAATGTTTTACAACGTTGCACACTGGAACAGCTACACATCTGCATTATCGCAGGTAAATATTTACAATAATGCATCAAATAGGAGAAAAGGGAGAAAACAAAAATTGGCTCAAACGCTGTGTGAAAAAATGGGTTGCTAATTCCACTGATAAGTGTATGTTATGGGCCAAGTTAGTTTTGCAGGCTTTATTCTTGGTTACTTGTCTGGGAAGAGATTAATAGAGACCTGTCTTATCATGCTATCTTGAAATTCTATTTCTGTTGATATCTTTAGCAAAACTTAAAATTGAGCCTCACTCTGGGAAAATTCAGCTTAATGCCTGTGTGTAGTGTTATCCCAGATTAGCCTGTGCAATCCACACAGGCTAATCCAGGAAAACACTTTCCGCAAAAACTTGATTTTCGCTAAGAAGAGACTTCCTTTCAACAAAAAATATCAGAAAAGCGGAAATTATTGTCCCTGATTAGCCTGTGTAGACTGCACAGGCTAATCTGGGACAAAACTTTACACATATGCATTAAGCCCCGTTTCCCAAGAGCGAGGCTCAATTTTCTCCCCAAACTATCCCCATCAAACTAATACAACAAGATCTTCAACTTTCTTTTCTGCACTAAACAATGTCTCAATGCATTATAGATCAATTTAGGACTATAAATATTTGTGATGAGATCAAGCTCATTCTTTAACGGTACTAAAAACAGATCTGTAAATCATGGGTATTGTAAATTAACGTTTTGAAAGAGTTGTAATTAACGAGCAGAATTTACAAAATTTAAACAGGTTGAATGCAATTACAAAGCCAGTGGCAAAGCTCAATAATTTCTGGACATTTTTTTTAAATATTTAAATCAACATGTAAGAACACTTTGGTTTCTTTCAAATAAAATAGTTATACATAAATTCAGTTTAGAAACTTCCTAACTACTATCTATTGAACAAAATGCTGCTGCTCAGATCAAAAGCCAACTTGTCTTCTGAAAAATAATTCACTAATGGCATGTTAGGGACACACGCAAAATTGAAATGGTTCAAATAATTGAGCCTTGTTTTGAGACTTTGGCTTGATGCATGTGCATAAAGAGTCTTCCCAGATGAACCTGTGCAGTCTGCACAGGCTAATCATGCAGGGACAACACTTTCCACTTTTATGGAATTTTTATTTTAAAGGAAGTCTCTTCTAAACCAAAATCCTGTCTAAGCAGAAAGTGTTGTTCCTGATTAGTCTGTGCAGACTGCGCAGGCTAATCTATGATGACTTTTTGCGCACATGCATTAAGCCCGGCTTTCCCACAGCGAAGATTATTTATTGAATAAACTGCTGCTGCTCAGATCAACAGCCAACACATCTTCTGAAAAATAATCCACTAATTGAGGTTAGGGACACATGCATAATTCAAATGGTTCAAATAATTTAACATTTCCCAGATAAACAATCAACAATATGTGAGTGTTCAATATCTACAAATCTGGACTTTTCCAGAACCATAAACCTTGCCCCGAATATAAATTTAATCAGGAATACACATCAGACCTTTTGTGAGACAAGATGACAAACAGGCATTGTATTCGCTGCCCACTACGGCTGTTCCCTGGAAAAAGCAATATGCAATACACATAATACAGTTTGTTCCATTTATTCGCAGAGTTGAACAAATTAACTGTTAGCAAATTCCCAATTGGTTTGTCCATGGAAGGAAATAAGACAAAATTAATGGAAATCTAGTTCCAATCAAAGGGAAGTAATCCAAACCACATTGATACACATTTGCTCAAGATCTCATCTAATTCATTATTGGATTCAGTGAGGTGAAAAATTCCCTAAAATGATGTTTCAGAAAGGATTTGGTGGGCATCAAGTGCAGAACTGATGATTTCACACAGTGAACTAGTACTTTATTTTGCATCAAATGCTCAATTCTGTACCATACAACAAGGTCAATCATATAAAACTACTTTTTTTCGAAATCGTTCAACCATGCCTTGCAAATTGTTTTCATGGTTATTGCGCAAAAAATCATGTTCTGAAAATATTTGGCATTTGTTAAAACGCACATGCTTAATGAATGATTGAGCAAATTTTTTATCCAAAAATTATTTCCGGCTTAAATGTTTTTGTTTTGTTAACTTGTCATTAAATTTGCATTTATTAACATAACATTATCACTGTATTAATAAAACCTATGATGTCACATTGATTATTCATTCCATGTTTATGAATGAAGTTGACATCATGATGATTTTGAATTGTTTTGGAATGTTGCCCTAACAGCAATATGTGTGTGTAGGTTTTTCGCTGAGAAAGGGTTAATTAGTATAGAGTTAAATAGTTTTAATATTAATCTGATTAATTGTATATAAATTAATGTTAGAATCTATATAATTTAATAAACTATCGCCCTTGTGGTTTTATTCCTACACATTGGATCTCGATAACTGTTGGTTATTATCACAATAACAAACATTTTGCTGGAAATTTATTCTTGATGCATGTAATTTCTTGTACAACACTAGTTATACATTTAATATCTCTGTCTTTGCATAATTAATCATAATATTTAATTACTATATTTTAATACGAATAAACCTTCAACAACTGTCTTATGATTTTGAAGGTTGCTATGTTTAATACGTCAGCCAAAAAAACTATCCATTTACTGTCTCTTCCTCTGTTAAATTTTAATGTCTTCCGCATTTTTTTTGAATATCTCACAAAATCTGTTTAAAAATTTGCATAATGACTTGTTGCAAGCAGAAGGAAAACATAACAACTTTGATTGGTCTGTATATTTGATTTTCTTCCTAGGAAACTCAGAAACAGCTTAAATGGCACATTTGGTCTTATTATATCAAAAGTAACGCTTAATTACAATTGTTGTTCATACATATGCTAAGAATTTATGGCTTTTTTTTCACAACTGGCGGTAACATCTTGTTGGTTTCCGGCAAAGGAACACATTGTTGAACAAAAGTGCAATCGTCACCAAAAAAATAATATGGTAAAGATTGGACAAAGTCTCAATAGATTTTCCTTATTTTATCTTTCACCTGAAATGGTAACCTTTACCTTAAACTCAGGGACTTGGTTAAAGTATCCACCATTCAGAATGCTTGTAACTTACTACTGCGAAGTTATTTTAAAATCCTTATTTTGCTCAAGACTAAGTTTTGAGCTTTGACCTTGATTTGTGACATTGACCTAAGACATAATGACCTAGTTCTTGTGTGTGACACTTGGTCTCATCATGATGATTAGTTTTGCCAAGTTATGTGGACAAAGTTATGCCCCCGACAAAGTGTTAAGTACTAATTTCCTAAATTTGACGATTGGCCCTGAATTGTAACCTTGACCTGAGTACTTAGGGACCTGCTTTTAATGTGCAAGACTTCGTCTCATCATGCAGATCACTTTTAAAAGTCAATTGAAAATATCAAAATTTGACCTTTGAACTTGAATTGTGACCTTGACCCTGGACATATGGACTAGTACTTCCACGCCACTCTGAGTCTCATATTGCTGATCACTTCTGCCAAATTATTTAAAAATCCATCCATGCAGGCCCAAGTTATGCTCTGGACAAAGTGACAAGTACACATTTCCTCCCCTTGACCTTATACCTTGAATTGTAACCTTGACCTTGAACCTTCAGACCTTGTTTTTGTGCATGAAACTCTGTCTCATCATGCTGGTCAGTTATCACAAGTTACTGGACAAACTACTGGACAAAGTTATGTTGCAGACAAAGTGTCAAGTACTAATTTCCTAAATTTGACCTTTGCTCTTCAATTGTGACCTTTCCCTTGGACCAAGGAACCTGGTTCTTTACCATGGACCTAGAGACCTTGTTCTTTTGCACAAGACACTCGGTCTCATCATGCAGATCACCAATGCCAAGTTATTTGAAAATCTATCCATGATTGAAAAAGTCATGCTCAAGACAAAGTTTCAAGTACACATTTCATAAATTTCACCTTTGACCTTGATTTGTAACCTAAACTTTCAACCTAGGGACCTGCTTTTGTGCGCAACACTCTGAATCATCAAGCTGATCACTTGTGCAAACAAACATGAAAAAAGTTCTGCTCCGGACAAAGTGTAAATTTCCTAAATTTGACCCTTCACCTTAAATTGTAACCTTGACCTTGGACCTAAAGACCTGGTTTTGCACTAACACTCTGTCTCATCATGATGATGACTAATGGCTAGTTATTAGAAAACCATCCATGCAGAACAAAGATTTTCTCTGGAAAAATATTTCCTGCCGCCAGAATGCTTGGGTGTTCCCATAATACGACCATTAAAATAGGGGTTTATGATTATATTCAGGAGCTGTCAAAATTTGAATTAATCTTTTACCTTATAGATATTGCTGGTATACATCTACTTCAAGTTGATTTATGTTTATAATAATACCAACTTACTAACAATAATATATTCCATTTTAATGCATCTGATGAATGAATGTCTAACTTCATTTACACTACAAGGTTTCATTTCTTTGTGAAAGTCATCCCACACCCAACTGTCTAGATGTTATCTTATTCACCAACACCCTTACTGTACAGCTGCAAAAAAGCTTTACAATATTTTCACAAAATGAATCCAGGTAAGATTTCAAAATTTATTATTTTTGAAGTTTTACATCTAAATGCACTTATTTTTGATGAATGAATTAAAAAACCTTTAAAAAAACATAAAATTGTTAATAGGGCATGGTTTTCTAACCATTAATTTGTTTTCCTAATGTAACGCTTCTGCAGGCATTTGAAATGATACTGGTAATTAAAAATTTTGATTTTAACGATTAACTCTTTTGCAAATACATGCCTTTGATGAATTCTGCATATAAAAAGTATCAATAAGTTGTGAAAATAGCATAGACTGTGCATGAACATTTGGTCCATGAACCTTCAGTTCATATAAATTCTTTTACTTTATGAGAAATGAATTTCAAGAATTCCACATACAATTATATCATTATATAGTTCAAAAGCATAGTCATAAACATCTCAACATCCTTCATTCACAGGAAGTGGTTTATATCTTATGTTTCATTACACTGTTCCTGATTGGATATTTATCTATCTGCTGTACATTGTTTCTGATTGGTCTATATTTTAAACTGTGCAGAGAATGGAATGTAAATTGTTTTGTTTCTTGATAATTACAAAAATAGTTTATTTTTGTGTAGCAATATTTCAGATTTAAAATACTGTTTTTGACATTTCATCATTTCAATAAATACTTACTTATACAAAAGATAAGGTTAATTGCATAATTATTATTTTGGCAATGAGCAATTTTTCTGATAAACAATTCAGAAACTGCCAGATATACCGTAATTAAATTTATATACAAGTTCTTGACTTTCCATAATCATCATTGTCATCATAATCATCATCAACAGCACAAGCAGCAGCATTATAATGATCATAATCATGGCAACATGAATAACGAGTGGTAACAGTACTGACTCTCACATAATCAACATTATTGCAGGTAACTCTTTGGTTACAATCCGGTTGCAATTGCTGTTTTCTGATCTTGAGGAGTTCATGAACACGTTCATGAACAATTATTGAACACTGAATAAACACTGATAAAACAAGAGATGTGTTTGTTAGAAACACAATGCCCCCAACTGTGCCGCTTTGAAAAAAAATAAAATGACCTTTGACCTTGAAGGATGACCATGACCTTGACCTTTCACCACTAAAAATGTGCAGCTCCATGAGATACACATGCATTTAACATTTTTTTTTTTTTACCTTTGAACTTGAAGGATGACCTTCATTCGGACGCACAGACTGACGGACTGACAGATGGATGGACTGACAGTTCAACTGCTATATGCCAATCTACGGGGGGCATAAAAATCCGTGTGCATAGAGAACTGTGAAATCATAGCGACCCTTAATGGCATGTTGATGTACACTTTAACACTGTAAGGTAAAGTTCAGTATACATTTGACCATTAAGGTTGACTTTCAGGCATATATCTCTTTTGATTGACACACCATTTGTTGGGGTTATTTTATGTTTAAGCTAAGTTATTTGAAATCTTGTATTGCATGACAAAGTAAAAGCTTAAAAAGGAAGTACAGTGGAAACCCTCTAAACTGGATCTTCTCTATACCGGAATCCTCTCTAAACCGGACAAATTTTTCGGTCACATTTTTTTACCTATAAAACCATGCGTAAAATATCTCCTCAAGACCGGAATCCCCTCAATTCCGAACACCGGTCATTTTTTGGATCAAAATTGAGTCATTCCATACGTAATTTTACCTCTCTAAAACAAATTTTTTAAGTAAAATTCATTTTAATAAGTAAATACTTACCTGCTATCTTATAGCTACTCATTCCGTCAGGATAGTTATTGTCCGGAAGAAAATCTTTCTGGGGGAGTCCCTTTAACCATACAGTTCAATAGGCCTATCGGCCGCACTTAGTGCAGTGTAACCGAGTACCGAGTACCCACAATGCATTATTGATACTGATGACGTCATTCTTATTCCGATAAATAATATAAAAATATATAAATATTAGGCGAAGAAGAGCGGGGTGGGAGGTGGGACTCAACGATAGCAGGTAAGTATTTACTTATTAAAATGAATTTTACTTAAAAAATTTGTTTTAATAGCATAAATACGTTACCTGCTATCTTATAGCTGAATTTGCAGCTGCGGCGGGAAGGTTCGCGTATATCTCCCCATCACAGCGGAACCCATGTCTCGGGTTCTCAGCTAATCTTCGTTAGTACGGTATTAACTTAATTCACGGACATGCGTAATTATACCTATGCCGTAGAAGATATTACCGTTTGTGCAACCACAAGGGGGCCCAACAAATACAAGTTGTCCTGTTGGCACTCCAGAGAACGAAGATAAAAAGATGAAAAGGTGGTCTGATTCCTCCAGAAAGCAGCTTGAAGCACGTCAGAGAGTGGGGTATGATTAATATACGCCCACGAAGCCGACATTGCTCGTAATTCATGCGGTCTGATCTTAAAAAGGGATGAATCCCTAGATGACAGAGAAGAGTAAGCCTGTCTTATAGTCGAGGCTACCCAACGGGAAATAGAAGCCGCAGACACATCGCCCCCCCCCC
>VMBQ01000886.1:169960-233249 GCA_007657795.1 Dreissena rostriformis | reverse complement strand
CTGTCAACGAATACTAAAGTAGTTCCTTACTGCCAGTGAAACAATATATCTTTAACTACAGTGATATAAAGTCGTACTCCTTTGTTAAATATACTTTGTATCAAATTGTTAGATAACATTTTGTTATAACCCATACGTTGTGATATAAAGATACGTGACAATATTTTGAATTATATTTTGTGTATTTAGACGATGTACTTTCTTATAAGTATTAATAAACTGTCTGTTCTGTTCTATTTTGTTATGTATAAGGTTTTAAAGGAAGGGATATAATTGCCGACCATGGGACGCGCTGTGATAGATTTTGTGAGGAATCGTACGTTTAGTTGTAGGCGATAACTATACTAATTGAAAAACACACGCATTAAAAATTGTCAATGCTGACATGCTATCGGTTTAGTATGTATAGTATCATCATGTACTCCTCAGCAGATACAGAATACTTGTACATAAATCCATCACTTAAAAATGACTCACTAAATACAATGCAAAGTAGCTTATGCGTTACTCAGTACCGTATGTCACAGAACCATTTACTTCTGTATTTGAATTACTTATTTCTAGCTTAATTTGCAATACATTTCGGCCGGCCACATCTGTCTATGCGATCATCTCAGTTCGCGGATAACGCAATATTATCTTGGCGCGTCTGTCAACAAAATTGTTCAGGTTGATAAGTGGGGAAATTTGTAGCATCATCAAATCAATTATCGTATTGGTATATTTGGTCTCTTATAATCAAACTCAGACATCTTAAACGTACATGACTAGTTTTATAACACTTTTTCTAAGTATGCACTGCGTTATATTGTTGCGTGAATGTCATTATTAATCTACAGACGATACATTGCATCGCAACATATTGTTTTACAATGTAGTAAATAAAGATGAGTGCATTCTTAATTGTTTTGAATCAATTGTTTCAGATTGACCTTTTTATTTGCGAAGATAATTGTTTCACACTCAATTACATAAAACAAGATTAACATGCTATTGAATATTATGCAGTCAAACATTTGCAACTGGGTGTGAATAACAGAGTTTGTGTTGCAGATAATGTGAACAGTTAATGATATGATTACAGTATACCAATTTTGCTTTTATGGGACTCTTATGAATGCCACTAGCAGACCGAGTCTTATCAAGTGTGATCTTCACTAAAATTGACAAGGGTATCTTATGAAACCCCATTAACGCTCAAAATCAACGAATATTTCGTAAAATATTTCGTAAAACTAAGTTAACCCATTAACAATCCAAAGTGTTCCTTATAGCAATAGCCAAAATTTCAATGCTAGATGTGGTCTGGTAACATAGATTTAACAAGATAAAAAATGCTCTGTTTTAAGTTGTGTGCGAAATACACCCGTAAAAGCGTTGTGCTATATTAATCAAGTTTGATGATTATAAGATAAAAACTATTTGGGTTAGAGCTGGAACAAAATTAATTCAGCAAAGTTTGGGATATTAAAGGGAATACTTCTGAAGTGCTTCAGAAAATATTGCTGGTTATCATACTTGGCCAAGATTGTAAGCCCACAAACATTTTGATCAAGTTTAACGACGATACCATTACAACTAGTTGAATTAAAGGTCAAATGCTGATTTCATAAAAAAAATGATATTTCATAAATAAATATATTCTAAAACGATTGGAATCATCAAGGAAAAATGGCAAAAAACATTTCGAAACTTAAAAACGATATCTTGTTTTCCGTAAAACGGTCGGGTATTTCCGCCACCTATTTTGGTGATGACGTCAACTTGACCCCACGCGCATTACACGGAAACTCATTCATTGTTTTTTTCAGCGATCGAAATTGCACGAGGAGCATTTAATTAATTATAAAACAAAGCCATAAAAAGCGGAAGATATTACATTATTTAAATGTTGTGGTTATTTTATTTTACATTGAATGAATTTTCGTTTCATTTATATTGAAAGACAATATAAATACATTTTAGCATACAAATAGAAAGAAATTGCATATTATGCCAATTGAACTGTCTTTGCAATGTACATGTATATTGAAATATCTTTAGATGTTATAATGAGTGATACAAATCTAGCATTTTATGATATTATAAATCTATATATATATAATTCTATTCTATACATAAGTATGTTTTACCCTTATTGTGATCAAACGTGACTGCTTGTTTTCATGATGGTGTTTCGTACACTGCAGTAACTTAAAATCTTTATACGTACTAGCGGAGTTTACACTTGCCGGTAGCCGTTTACACCGTTAATTGTGTAGCAGTAAATTTGTACAATATTTTAAACTTATAGTAATTAAACACTTTATTATTATGATTAAACTGGTGAATATCTATACACCATATAGTTCCTGTTAATCCATGTCGGACAAAATCTTCATTTTAATTAAAAATGTTAAAATAGTTTATTAAAGCAACTGTTATGTATTTTGCCGGTAAAATTGGGCTCAAATGACTGCTTAATATGCCGAGAG
Source organism: Dreissena rostriformis (assembly GCA_007657795.1). Classification (NCBI taxonomy): domain Eukaryota; kingdom Metazoa; phylum Mollusca; class Bivalvia; order Myida; family Dreissenidae; genus Dreissena; species Dreissena rostriformis. The sequence goes on along the minus strand of VMBQ01000886.1, from coordinate 230,775 downwards.
ATGACATGGACATGGAGGTATCATAAATTGTGTTAAATGACCAGACACTAGTCTACCACATGTGGTTTATGCAGGGACCCAAGTATAGGTCTCTGGGTTTATGACACCACCATTTCTTTGTCTGGACAGTATCCAATCATAGCGAGATAATCGGTTTGAGATGAACAAAGGGGAAATAAAACACCGGGTTAAAAATGCTGAAACAAATAGTATCAAAATTGGTGTGAACAACTAAATAAAAACAATCACATGTATCAAGAAAATTTATTTAATGTGTTGTGTATCCATGTTATAAAGGTTCAAATCAGTTGCTATGTGCTGCGTACATATAAATCGATATGTTTGTTGTTTGCTTTTATCCTTATTTGTGTTCGTTCATTAAATTTAATTTATTCTTAAAGCATTTCCATTTCTGAGTATTTGTATTCTAAAACATGGTCGCGAAGATGTGCTAAGTTCATATATTTTTGTGGTAACCACATACCGAATCTGGTAGATTGTGTTCCATTCCCGAGTTCGTTTTCAATAAAAACAAATAATAACAACACTATAATCGTTCCAAAAAATGAATTCCCTTGCACGCTTACATGTATGGTTTATTCAGACATAATAAGTAAAATTATATTTGATATAATACATGATTATAAAAAAATCGATGATTATGTAAAACAGTAAATATACGTTGTGAACAGACAATCGATCTATTTATTGTTTTATCCTTATTAGGGTGAGTTCATTAAATTTAATTTATTCTGAGTATTTTTGTTTATAACATCATACTCATGTATTGGTTCTTCGCAATTTATTCCAAGGAACTCGTAAAACGAAACTTCAATGACATCTGAGTGGGGACAATTGGCATGGAAGCCAGTGTGCCCAGTTATGCACTTTACCCCTGCGTCCATCCTTTTCATCAGCTCTGGGTAATTGGTGCAGAATTTGCACTCAATCTGCATACGATAAGGTGTACAACATGAACATGTTCACCTGAAAATACAAAATATCATTGATTGTCAATTCAGAAATTCTATACACTCAGAACTGGTGCAAGTATCCGATCTGTGTTTTGATATTTATTAATCATTCAACGTAGTAATATTCAACGCGCTCGTACCGTAGAATTACAATCAACGATTTTTTATATGTCTTTTTCCCGGCATGTGCATTAAACAAATGAAGAAGTTATATGTGTATCAATCCGTATTCCCGAACATGTGCATTAAACAAAATAAGAAAGTTATATATTTACCGTATTCCCAACACGATGGTCATCTAGAACATCGGCAAAAGATTCCTCGCTGCCCGAGTTAGATTCAGAAAAATCAAACTGACTGTCAATAAATTCCGGCCCATACATGTAAGGTTCAGCTGAAAACTCTTCATAATCACCATCATCTTCCATTTCCATCAATTTGTCTTACTATAGTTGCGAGCAATATCACATCCGAAGCCTATAACGCCGGTTCGTTATTGAAAGCATACGCACTGCGCAGAGGTAAAATTGACGTCACTACAGGTTTGAATGAAAATGGCGAGTTGATCGGAATTTGTGAAAACTCGCGACTTCGTCATATTCGTTCTCGCTAATAACACCTGATTTAATCGAAGTTAAGTGCAAAAACGTTTTTATATGCATTAACGTTTTTTTTTCTTACGGGTTTTAAAAAGAATAGCATTTGACCTTTAAAGTGATAGTAGTAATTTTGCCTTTTTATGAATCAAGGGTCAAGTTTCAAACGATCTAGCTGGTTATCGAACTGTACTGAGATTTTATGAACACACACTTAATCACCAAGTTTTATGATAAACCGATTTTAACTGAGTTAGAGATCGGACAATTTTAATTGGATCATTTTTTTTTAATTCAAGGACCATCATTCTTAGGAATTTGATGTTCAAATTGTGCATTTATTTTTGTGAACATCTTTTAAAGATCACACAATATTTTATAAAAAAAAAGAGCAAATTCTTTTATATGAATAATGAATTGTGTCATTTCGAGAAAGTTATACATTGCAAAATAAGACTAAATAAACGAATTTGTAATTGGATGTTTTTCCATGAGACATTTACGTGTAATATTCTATTCATGAACGTGTTATTTTCAATTAGATACTATAATGTTGCGCCCGACCATTGTAATAACATACGCATTAACTCTGTGGGAAAACGAGGACAGTATCGGCATGATACCGAAAACTAGAAGTGTACCTCCTCAACCCAGTTTTGGAGAGACATTTAAATGTGGCTTGTTCTGAGAAAACTGGGCAAAATGCTTGTGCGTAAAGTGTCATCCCAGATTAGCCTGTGCAGTCCTTAACTGGATTTTTGCTAAGCAGAGACATCATTAAAACGAAAAATTCCATAAAAGCGGAAATTGTCGTCCCTGATTGGCCTGTGCGAACTGCACAGGCTAATCTGAAATGACAATTTACGCACAAGATTTATTCCCAGTTATCTCAGAACCCGACACAACGTATACACAGGATGCTACAAACTATGATTTTCTCCGATCATCCGCATATTTGGAGGACAAGGACATTATAAACATGATGCTTAAAACAAAGNTAAAGTAACATTATTTGAAGTGCTTTAAGCGATCTGACTGGTTATCGAATTTGGACGATAATCATCTTAAGCGGACATGATTGGGTACTATCAATAGAATCCGTTACATCCCCACCATTCTTAGCTCGAGCATAAAATAGTTCATAAAGCAACGTATTAGTTTTACAAATAGAATACTGACGGGATGGAGACACTCTAAAGGTTGCCTTATATTCATTTTCTTAACCTCACCGGATAAACTTTCTTATTCCCGGTACCCCACGTGTATTCTATTTTTATCATCTTTCTACGTGCAATATTGACCTTATAAATGGGTGACCTGATGAATTTTTATATCTCCAGTCAACAGGAAGTGGCAATGTTTATTATGTTATTTTTGTATAAATACGCGGCGGATAACATAACAACACAGCACTAAATTCGACCTCTTCTTTCCCAAATTTGCCAACAATATAAAAGTCGCAACTGTAATCTGATCTTTAGTATCTATCGTAGATTCCAAAGAGCATTGTTAATCTACAAATGACGTTTAAAAAAAGAAGACATGCTTATCATTTCCATTTCAAAACTCTTGACGATAAGTGGGCTAATCTTTGAGTATATATTTTTTTATCAAAGACACAATTTAAACATCGAAGAAATAATCCTTTACGCCTTGGTATATATTGTACGCCTTGATATATATTGTATCAATATTTAACAAAGCTTTTAAGATTTCAACTATACATTTTCAGAAACTGGATATAACTGTTTTTTGACTCATGTATTTGATACTTGTTTTTGTTTCATTTCATCAGAAAGCTACAATTCATTTGATTTGGTTTGAATCAAACAAGTAAGCCGTTACGTGATTATTAAATTGAAATTGTATTCATCTTTATTTCTACATTTATTCGAATTGTGATGCTATGGTATTTATATTTATTTACATTTAAATGTTTTATGAATACCTATGGGTCAAACTTGAGGTCTTGAACCTTCAAAACATAGGTTAAAACATTTAAAGCATTGTAGTGACCGTTACCATGCTGTGACCACAGTTGTAATCAGTTGTGTGTGATTTTTGCGTGGTTTTGCGTGTGTTTGGTGCATTTGTCATTTGTCAGACTGTTCATCATTTGGTAATAACGTCCCATACACAAAGGACCGTGTTCTGTAATAAGATTAATGTCCGGCTGGTTCAACTTAAGTGGTACTGTGTTTATAAAAGCGAATCAGGTTGTAAAAACAGTGAACGTTTATTGCATGCTGACCTCAATTGTAAAAATCAATTAAGCATTAAGTTTAAATAATTAAAAAGCCAATATGTTTTAATTATCTTTTTAATTCGTTTTCGTTTAGGATAATTGCTTCCAAAAGTGCTCTTCGCATCGTAATTGCTACTAGCTGTCTGATTCGATATAATTTAAAAACAATTTTCGTTCAGTGGAGCTAAGATATTTAAATGCAAAAGAAAGCTGCTTTTTCATGATAGTGGATATGGTGACCGTGTAGCGATCAGGAGGTCCCAGTTTCTAAAACTCTGAAAGCGTTTTGAAGATCTGCTCGTAAGACACTCTTAAGATCTGGTTTAACCCAGGAACCAGAATCGAGAGTATCAACAAATAAATAAAATAAACAGGCTTGTAATGACACAAAAACGACGTCTAACGAATAACAATAAGTAAAGATAGCGCTTCAAGAAACAACGTCAACAATTGTATGTACATGTATATTCATCGAGAATATATAAGCGTTTTGTTACGCAAAATCATTGTTTCTCATAATAGTCTGTTTGCTTTTGTTTAGCTCTTGATTTATTATCCATGATAATTGTTAATGTGTCTGAGTTGATTAATGTGCAATAGTTTGTATATTTTGTTTGTTTGGAAAATCTCTTATTAATCTTATTCTATAGTGAATCAAAGTCTTTTATCATATCAATGATTTAAGTTACAGCGATGATCGCATAACTCAAATTAAAAGCGCCATGTATTCATATAGTAGCGTATTCTCTCTTATATGACATCGATCTAACTATGGTCTGTGCACTGGATGTTTAATATAATTGTGCTATTCTTTAAAGTAATGGCAGATTGGTCGGAGTCAACCTTATTTTTGAGATCAATATGATGTTTTATTCAAAAGATTGTAAAGGCATCTATCAAATGTCCGGCTATTACTTATCCTCGACAAATGCTTTGTTCAGAACAATCGCGATCTAATTGATTTCCATTACTTACTGCTCTTGTCTAAAATAGACGACACACAAGTATCAGATTTTGTCATACGACACAAATATGTTTAATGGAAAAATATGCCAAAGTCACCATCCTTAACAACATTTAAATTGAGACTAGATATTGCATAGACACGTTTTAGTCTAGAGATACACTTTTAATTAACATTTATGTAAAAAGCATTGAAAAGCAATCACATTATACTTGCTTTAGAATAGTCTGCGGCTTGTCAAATTTAACAGGACTACAATTTTGCATATTGTAAAACTGTCTCAACACTGACAACAGCCATTTATTTTCAAAACAAAAACAAATTAGAGAGATACGAGAACATTCAAACGGAAGAAATGAGAAAACATTATGTACTGTGGTAGGAAGTATGAAATACTGGCCATTTATAAAATGTACGATTACTACAATTTTCATGGTAAGCTGAGTGTTGTTTTAAAAAGACCTTGATGGTTTTAGAAAAAAAATCGGACTTTTAAAAGTTAATTTGTTTACTCAAATATATATCTGTTTTTGTGGAGATATGAAACATTTCAGTTCCTGGGTTGATTCAATATTTTAAGTATGTCATTGCGACACCGTGAAACATTTTAGCGCGAAAAACATTTCAATCTTTAACTAAAACTCTTAAGTCAAAATGACAAATCTGATGTCTAAGCTTCGTGTTGATTAAAGAACAATCTAATGTTTGAACATACATAAAACAGCTCTAAAACAAACAAAAAACAATATGTAAAGTGGCATAAAATCATATTAAAAACACCTCGTCACTTTTATTCATCGAAGTTGTTTTAGAAGCGGGTTGAAAGTATGAAGCGGACAAACGTGGTATCAGAGAGACACGAGAACGGACGGACAACGTTTGTAATGATTATCCAGTACGTTGGCGAAGCGTACGACAATAGCCATGACAACTAATTTTCATTCATCGAATATCACAAATATTACCAACTACGCTTTGAAAAATCCCAAACAAATTGCACATCTCTTTGCTATGTCATTGCTTAACACCCAAGCGTTAAGCTGCAATGACTGAATAATACTGACGACTAATGTAAATAGTATTGCCATTTGCGGAAGTTTCTATTGCATTCTACCTTCATCAAAAATTCCAGAAATCATGCTCAGAGTTTACTGCTCCCCATTTCAGCATGCCAAGATCCATCATAGTACATCCCTGTTCGACGGCGTCTTCGACTCGGAAATGACGCAGGAGCAGGCTTTGCTGTATCGTCTACTGCGGACCTATCATCGGGCATCTAGACCGGTGTTCGACGCCTCTAAACCGGTCAATATTAAAATCGGCATGTCGCTGACCCAGGTCCTTGATATTGTAAGTCTATGTTAAATAGTCTGCACAATTAACCACACTCACCTCGAGATTTAAAATAAACATAAATAAATTCGAATATTGCTCATAAAATTGGCATTGTCCGCAAATCAATGTGCAGTCAAATATAAGGCTTCTTGCATAATTGAATGTGGCATCTGTTAGCATTCCTTGTATACGTAATATTGCCTCCTTTTTTAATTCCCTACCGAAGAAGGGGTATTACAGGAGTGCCGTTTTCCCGTCCGTCCGTCTGTCCGTCACTCCGTCAGTCAGTCTATCCGTAACACTTTCGTGTCCGCTCCATATCTCCTATATCTTTTGACGGATTCTCATCGAACTTGCCTATTCTTCAAGGTCATCAGTTTGCGCTGCCTTGTTAATTTGTTTTAATCATGTCAATAAACATGAATAAGGTTGTTGTGTGTTTTATTGAATCTGTTTGGTATATGTTCTGTACCTATTGTTAACGTTAAGTTTTTGCGTGCAACAGGAACTGAAATATAAAAATTCGGTTAATTATCACACTCTTCTACAGATTTGAAAGAAAGTGTATAAATTCAAGTAATTAAATACTATCAGAATTAGACGTTTTATTGGCATCTGTTCACCATTCTAAAATCGGTTGTCTAGACGTTTTCCCCTTCTTTACAATCATGCCAATGTGAATTAATAATTGTGTTGTGTTTTATTGAGTCAGGTAAAATGTCTGTGTATAATATTTACTTACTATTTGTACAGTTTCGAGAGTATGTAGCATAAATATATTGAAACAGAAACCGTTGCCAATTTAAAACAATAGCATACTCAATCTCTCCACCTGTCAATCTTATTCATATCTAAATATCGATCGACCAATCAACGATCAATCAATCTTGGAGCCGGGTTGTTATCTGTTTGTCCGCCATTTTCCTCAACAAGCTAAATGTCAAGGTCCACATTATTTTTCAACGAGTTTCGATTATTGTAAGCGAAAACTCGTAAATAAAAATGGTTTAACTGCGTTAATGAGGTTTATGTCATTCAGACAGTCGGCATTCAGAATGATTATTTGGAGGCGTTAAATTTATCGCATTTCCAAAGCCGATAATTGATCTTGACATGTGCGAGTGGTGACAGCTTCCATGTGTAGACTTACCGATATTTTCCGTTCCCAAACAGTTATGTATTGCTTGTGTAGCACAATACATTATAAAGATATATACATGTTATATACGCCGTGTTAATTATGAAGTACACAACTAGTGTATGTAAAAACAGGGGAGACTTCGGTACTCCCTTTGCGTTACTTAACGCAATCCTCGTTATAAATCCCTATTTTGTGTCAGAAACCATTGAAAACAATGTTATGTTAATATTTTCATAAAAAGCACCGGTAAATGCAGGGACTGTAAACCACGAATGACGAACAAAGAAAAGTTCTAAAATACCGTATTTTTACAATTATTTGTTTATATTGATTAAAATATCACGACTGGTATATAACATTACTTGAAAAAAGTAGTTTCTTATTTTTACTTCATTTTTTTATTTATTTATTTTTACTGGGTATGTCTACCAGGTAACTACCAGTTAACTATAAATAACGCAAGTAGATTGATCATCATCGTCACGTGGTAAACCCAGGAATGCAAATTGTGCATGCGTAGTGAATTGTATATATTTTATATATAAAATGATTAATCTACTTGCGTTATGTATAGTGTGTTTATCGTTATGTCACCTATTTTCGCGATGTACTTTCGATTTCACATCGCGGAATTTTATTACCGAATATACTGAAAATATGAACTTTTTTCAAGTAATGTAATATACCAGCCGTGATATTTTAATCAATATAAACTAATAATTGTAAAAAATACGGTATTTTAGAACTTTTCTTTTTTCGTCATTCGTGGTTTACAGTCCCTTTAAAGTATTTTATTACTGATACCACCATTACACGTGGTAACTTGAGGGATGTCGGTAGCCGCGCTAGCGTCTGTTTTTGGCAGCACGAACATTATTTAGCCTGTCCGAATACAATGTGTCTTTATTTCAGAAAATAACCAATCTGATTACTTTATTTGAGCTTTCCATCATAATGATTGATAAATGTCTTTATCCGCTCGGTGTCGAAAAGCGTTTTTCGCTTTCCGAAATCCCAGTTATTCAACGCTTTTTGTGTCAGATACATTTGAAATCAAAGTTTTGTTAAAATTAACGTTAATGACTTCGGTAAATACAATCGTAGCAGTGTATTACTATTACTTACAAATAGTAGAGTTGATGATTTCGGCACCCGCAAAACCGTCTAGAGCGTGATAAACTTACCGAAATATCAATTATAGATAGCATATGCTATTTCAAAACTAATAGTTTTTGCGTTTACATAATAAATAATTGTCACAAAACTCTTTTACCAGTGTTATAAGGGATAGAGAAAAGTGATTAAGTGGGCGAATCGATTGTCTTCTAGGTTAGATGTTAATTGCTTAACGGAATTCACAGAGACATCACAGGATTGCATTCAAGCTTCTTTCTTGAAAATTCGGATTCACTTTGCGATAATTACATAGGCCGGATATTGCCCATGGTCTCGTGATAAAACAATTAGGTAGTTCCGAACGAAATGCCTTATGCCAATGAAATAACATTTCGTTAAATATTAACCCATTTATGCCTAGCGTCTAGAAAAAAGGCCTTGGCAAACAGCGTAGACCCAGATGAGACGCCGCATGATGCGGCGTCTAATCAGGGTCTGCGCTGTTTGCTTAAAGGAATTTCGGTAAGAAATATTCTAAAATAGAAATGAATATACCAGACATCCCTTATTTTGGAAATGAATTGATCCAATTTAGAAGGATGGGAGAATCCACTGGACACAAATGGGTTAAATGTGCATGTTTCCGTCTAAGGTTTGAAACCGCCACTGATAACTCCATGATTAACACAATATCCGTACGACAGTTCTTAATTTAAAGTAGACTTGTAATCGAAGAAAACAACAAAAATAAAACGATTTGCATTTTATTTTCAAATTACGCAGTGTCGTTTCTTTCATGTTAGAGAATTATATTTTAAGTCCTCGTCTTTATATATACAACGCTTTACTGTTCGAACGTGACAATAGTTTATGGGCTGTATTTTTAACATACATACTTTTTGGGGTTTGAAATATATCTTATTGCCACAGCACTACACAACGTTGGTAAACGTTACCTGTACATTACCTGTATAAAACTGTATGAAGCCTCCTTATATTTGTATGTGTACATGTATATGTGTTTCTCTAGTCTGTTTAACTGGCTGTATATGTTTTATGGATTAATTGTAGGACGAGAAAAAACGGGTTTTAACGATCAACGTTAGGCTAGACCAGGCAAGTACAAAGCTTCTGTTACTACGTTTGCACATCCTTATTATAACTTAAACAAATATGTATTGTTAATATAAGATCAGATATGTAGTTCATTTACTCTTCATAAATATACAAAATGAAGCAGAACAAGAGCTGTAAACATACGTGGGCGACTATGCAAAAACCAAACCAGGCTTGCTCAATAAACAACCTACTTTGTATTGTGTCAGAATGTTTGTGAATATGTCATTTGCAATTATTAAAAGACTCCGAATTGTTATAATTGTAATGCAGTTTAGTTGTGGCAGTTATACCATTAATCACATGTAACTTCATTGGCATAATTAGATAGTGTCAGTTATCCCTTGTATTGTCGTATGCAGTGTATTTCTCTTTGTCAACTTAGGTTGGAAGTTTCATTCGGTTATATCTGTTATGTGGTTAAGTCGTGGTTGTTTAGGCATCATCAAAAGCATCCAACAGAGAGCATGTGTTAGTCCAACTCCCCTGTATAATTTAAAAAACAAAATCCCACGTAGTTTTGAAGTTTCACTATGTTGTATCTGTAATGTTTTTGAGTCGTGGTTATTTTTTCATCATTACATGTACCACCATGAACATGTTTCAACCCAAAGGTAAATGTACATGTTTATCATTTTATTGTTCTGCATCTAGGATTGGAACGATGAACGCCTGGTGTGCTGGAATATGTCCGAGTTATCGAACATCAAGAAACTGCGGATACCGTGCGATTTTATTATATAACAGGTACTAGTCAGAGGGAATTATATTGACAATTGCTTGCTCCGTTAATAGTGCACTGAACACATTCTAGGTTCGCTGGTTCGATAACCGGCCGTGACAAATGACTTGTATAGGGATTTTTCATGAAATTATTTCTAATACAAATGTTCCCATATTCCCCTGATTGAAGTAAGGCATTCAACAGTCACTGGAATAAAATAAAACGTATTTTTGATTATTACCTTTAACTGCAAAGCATTATAATATAAATGTATAAGCGGACCAGTTGCAATTGAGATAAAATCTATGCAAAATCCATTCTGGAACAAATAAATTTAATCCACATTAAAACAGCGGTGTTGGTACCGTATGTCATGCACCCTATTTCACTTAGCGTTTTACCAGAAGTTTGTTTTTACATAAAATTGATTCATTCATTAGAGATTCATTATAGATTTTTATGAAAACAAAAATGCACTTAACTGCGTTAACGCAGTTTAAATGCCTATTATGAGTGTTTGTTCTTCTGCATGTTTACGTCCATGAAATGCAAGATTATTGCGAAGATTACACAGAAAGGTGTATGTGTAGCAATATGTCCGCGTTTAATGTAGATACAGGTACGTTATTTCAATAACGCTTGTAACAGCAATACAAACACCGCTCCACTTCAACAATATATGTTTTCTTTATTTAATTTAGGCAACGAAATAATATGCATAAAACCCTTAAAAAGTAAATATATTTCAAGCAATATGAACCAAGATACTGCGTTTCTTTAATAATATTTATTCTACTAAAAGTTTTAAAAGGTGCAATAGCTCTAATGCACGTTCATCAACGTTATTTGCAAATGGCATTTTCTCGTTCGTAATCCACAATAATTGCTCTATGTATAAGCAACTACATTCGGCAGGACGCATCCATCTAGTAAATGTCCTCATCCGTATAATAGCGCAATATTATCGTGTCGTGTCTGTAAATGAAATGGCTCCGGTTAATGAGTTTTGAATTTGGAAGAAACAGCAAATCAATTATCTTGTTAAGTCTAAATTGTCTGGTTTAGTCTATTTAAATATCGCCCTTTGGATAATGCTCTTATCGTGATCAGACATTTTGAACGAACATTTCAATTCCTGACACGTTATTACCAAGCGTGCTCTGTTTGATCGCCATTGCAAGTATTTTATTACCAATGGTACGAATGTCATTTCGTTTGGGAAACTTACATCGTTTGCTCACAATTTGTATTTAAGCGTTTAAATACTGCGTATGTGATATGTACTAATGCACAATATTTATGATGAAGACTGAATAGGTCTCTTTTGAAAAAGTTAATTATTTAATAGCAGCAGATATAATGATTTATTGCAAAAAAATGCACAATATATTAAGTAAAGTCCGAATTGGTCATTCTTGAAAAACAGTTTATTTAATAGCAACAGATCTGTTAATTTACTTGCAAAATAGTTTAAATATATTTCAGAATATATTATTCATTACACATTGCTCATGATTATTGTAAGGTTCTACTTTCTCTTAAAACAGCAGTTTCGCTTTTTGTAAGATATGCTGTATAAGTTGCTTTTTTTGAAAAGTATAGCCATTTGTTGTTAACAAAATGTATTTGTCAAAGTGTTCACCCAAACTGTGCTGTTCGAACCTTATAAAACAGGAAAATGCCGGTTAAAGAAAGGTATTCAATACAGCCAATAACTGTGATTTTTTTTTTGTTTCTTTAAAAATATTAGCAGATTGTCTAATTGCTTCATACTTTTCAGTGTAGACAGTCACAGAGAATACCTTAAAGCCCTTGCAATGGTCGACAACGATGGTCACGTGTTCTGGCCATCGATTGTGCGAATGCGCAGTTCGTGTAAAATGGATATAACATTTTCCCGTTCGATGACCAGGTTTGTCATTTGAAACTAGGATCGCGGGCATACGACAGCTTTAAGGTATTATTTCTTTACATATGCAGTGTCTAAGGAACACATTACAAACCTGTAAGGAACACATCACACACCTGTAAGGAACACATTGCAAACCTGTTATAATACGTAGTTTCGTTGTGTTTGATACTTAATTAAGTGAAAACTAAATGTTAACTATATTAATATACTTGCATGCTTATATGTATTATAAAGCATACAATCTGAATTATTATTAAAGTTCTTATTGACAATCAATCCCTGAAATCCTAAATAAGCGCCGCACTCTGGGAAAAAAGTCCGCACATGTTAATTAGGGACGACATTTTCTGATTTTATGGTTTTTCTTTTAAAGGAAACTAAGCGAAAATGCCGTTTAGAATGCGGAGAATGTCATCCTTGATTAGCCTTTGGTGACTGCACAGGCTAATCTGGGACGAAACTTTACGCACATGCCATAAGCCCCGTTTCCTAGAGCGAGGCTCAAACAAAGAGGAATATCAAGTTATGTCATGTAGTCATCCTCGTTAAAAATGTATGAATGTTGTCTGTGTTAAAACACACTGAACATAGCATTTAACTTTCTAAGCCGCCTTGACAATTAATTTATTTTACATATTAAAGTGTTTGTGTAACATCTCGCGACATTTTCTTAATGCAAATATAGGAATATAGGAATAACGAAACCCCAGATTCTTGTTAACATCATACATGATACAGCGGGGGAGGGGTTAAAGAGTCTGCACATTCTAATCTGGAACGATACTTAACGTGAGGACTACAGAGGTTCTTGATTTCGTTTTGACTTTTTGAATGTTAAATGCAATATGTTTATTACCTGAGATATCCATCGTTTATATATTCAATGTTAAAACCATTCGGGACCTCTATCGTTATATTGCATTTCTGTATTCAGGTGTCTACTTAACTATTATTATGGGGATTAGCGCTTTGTCTGTCGTCTTCTCTGTCTTTGTGTTGAACTTTCACCACAAGACTTCGATGAACAGTTCCCCACTACGGTGGGTAAGAAAGATTGCCATCGTAGCAGCGGCATTGACTTTGTCGAAAGCCACATTTAGCACTTGCACAATGCCAATCAAATCATCGAAACTAACGCAGTCAGATCACATGACAAAGGAGCAAAAATTATCTACATGTTTAATACTGAACCGGACGCTGCAGACAGTACTGAGTCAGAGGCATGCCAAAGCTTGCTGAGTGATGTGCATGCGCATTTGCGCTGTAGACCACAATCATCCAATGGAGGATTTTTGAACGGAAATTCCAGAGATACGAATGGGCGGACAAGTTCAGTAGTGGAAAAGGTGATCATTGATTATGTCAGTAAAGTTATAGCTGGATACTAACGCCAATCGATGGAATCTGAGACATTGAATGATTTGAAAGAAGTGGCCAGAATCATCGAGCGAGTTTTGTTTGTGCTGTTTTTCTTGGTGACGGTTGTTTCCACTATTGTCACGTTTATGATTTTATCTACATTGAAGAATACAACCATTGATGACTTTATTGCCAAGCGAATAAAGTATGACAATATGTTAACATGTTCCTTTAAATAAGTTGTCTAGCTTGTTTTATATAGATCATGAATGTTGCATGTACGTTCACAGGCCAGATATCACTATAAATACAATGTGTTGTGTTTGATCAGCAATAATGTTTGTACTATCTTACTACCTGCGTGCAAGGAAAACATATTATAAAATAACTTAGGATTTGAAAGCATTGTCCATGATATTTGAACAAAATTAAATGAAATATTCATAATGTACTTGTTACTATGTATTTTATTTATTTTATATGGTACTTTACGTAAGATTGCTTATGTTTATGACCATTTAAACGTCTTTGACTCTGTAACTTGCTCGATTTTGTAAATAATAATTCTTTTAATTTATATATAAATAAATAATGTAATATTGTATTATATTTAAATCTTAATAATTAATAAAAAAATATTAAAATATAACCAAATGAATTCGTTTTGGATCATGTGATTAAGATAGTGTTATAAATAAATAAGTATACATTCAGATATCTTCTCGTTGTTGGAAGATTTTACGCGTATAAACACAAATACATATAATACATCATGATCGTACTCTTTACATTCAATTTGTGATGCAACGTTGTTTTGCAGTAACAAATCAACCAGTCTTTTAAGGCACGCGCTATTTAAAGAGGCCATCGTATTACTGCCATCTGCACCAGTTGTCTACAGATACATTTCCTGTATCATTTTACAGCCTTAAAATGGTCGTTTGCAATGGGCAGCCGACCATACAGACAGATTCCCAGCTGCAATTAGTCGGTGAATATCTATCAAATGTACCGTGCTATTTCATAGAATTGACAGCCTCTACAGCAAGTTCGTTTAAGTGTATTATTCATTTTTAGGAAGTGATGCAATTGGCGACCATGTGATGTTCAATTATGTATCTTGTAAGATACTGTATAATTATTGGAATGATTTTGTTAATGTATTCGTAGCAAAGACATACGTTTGAGTACAGGATAATTAGTACAAGTGTTCTACGAAGAATGCGTTTTGTGTGTATGCACTTGATACGTATATTAATATGATTATAGATGGAACCTAAGTTACGAGCATTTTTTTGTATACGTAACTGATATAATATTTATATTAAACACTTTTAGTTTCATTGTTTGCATCTAGATTTAATAACATAAATATCTCTAAACGAACAAGTCTTTACCTATAACAATATTTTTCTGCATAATCAGGTATCTCAGTATCTGTTAATATTTACGTATCATGCATTTTTATATCAGTTTTGTTATGTATACATGTAATTAACATTAAATCAGCACGTTTTTTGTCGTTTAACAATATGGATCCCAGGTGTCTAAGTTGTCCAGCACTGTCAGTATGTACTGGCACAGAACAACAGTGTTTTTTTACTGAGAGTCAGTTCACTTACACTGAAAGCCAGATGTTCTCCAAAGATCCATCTTTAGGATACATAAGCACAGTAAAGACTAGGAAAGTAGGTTTTCTATCAGAACTTTTCTAATGAGCCCAAGTCTCTTTAGTGCAGGACAAGGCCTTTAGACCCGTTCACAAATTTGGGTTGGGAGTTTGTATCACTCGATTTGAGTTAATTAATCCCTACACATGATACTTCACCGAGGTGCTTATCCATCACACTGCCAGGACCTCCAAATACCCAAATCCAAATGACAGCCGACGACCATGTTGAAATAAGAAAAAAAAACTTTTAGAGTACAATCAAATGATTTACAGCTAAATTGATTAGTTTTTTGTTATAACTCAGTTTTGAGAGTACTTGTTAATAGTGAGTGTAATTGATCCGGAAATGTCAAGTTCAAGGTCATATGATACATCAAAGACCTTGCGTTCACATTGGACAGTAGTAGCCAGTAAATAAACTGTAATGTGAGAAATGTGGACGTCATTAATCCAATTACAATATTGTTTCCCAGTTTAACGTAATATTGACATATTAAATAATTAACGCATGATGTATAGACAACTTACAAGTAAATTGAAACTTTTTTAAATTAGGCGGAAAAATACTACAGTGAGCGGGACTCAAAACCAAATCCAGATGGTGTGAGAAAGTGTTGATCGACCAAACCACTAACCAAGCAAATGTTGATGTCAGGCAGACATGAAACTAATGTCATATGTTGCTGGGTTATCATTGATTCATCCCCAGCCCTAAAGACAGGCTAATGGAGAAACTTGCTAACACCTTATTCCACAAGACAGTATTTTAAAACCTCACAAAAATTATCAACAAGCTATCAGACTAATATCAATAGGTGTCAAAATACATCGTTTCACACAAATCACATATATACAAACAATGTATTTCGAAATCTAGCCATTTCATGTCAGGTGTCGACGAGTTGACTTTTCCAATTTACAATGACACAATTTGATGACAGTTCAAGAATCTCTTCATTACCAGATTTGATTGCTGGAAGAGCTTAATTGAGTCAACGGAACTGGCAATGAAAGGGTTGGCACAGACTTGTTTGCAAATTTTAACCGTTACCGATAGCTTATATTGCGCTTATATTCCTCGGTTGCCCATAATAAATTGAGTTGGAGTGTCCCTGATCGTGACAATTGTGCAATACCTGTTTCTTCCTCGCCGCGCCGCAACCGTTCACCTTTCTTTAAAGACATCTCAACGTATGAGTCTACAAGATAAAAAAAAATACTCTAGCCTCTGACATATGCTTGACGCAGAGTTGATGACAGCATTAATAGCACCACACAGAGTGGAAAAATGTGCACGTAGCAACTGTCGCATCTTAGACATGAAGTCTTCGATGGCATGGGTGTGAAGGATAGATTCCGGACTCCATTTACTGTGGCCCAGCCTTGATTTAATCTCTCCAATAAGTTTTCACTTATTAACAAGGGCTGGGAGTTCGCCATTAAACAATTGAGATGAAAAGATCAAATCATTTGATAATATCAACTTGAGGGACATGCCTCGTTCCTTTCTAATGTCCATGCTCCTATGAGCATCTGCCATATCTTTGGATGACGGGGTTTTATGCTCCTTAAGAATGGATTTTGATGTCAAGCATGACTGTTTAAGATGAATAGCTTGAAATGGTTTAACAGATTTGTTTGGCTTCTTAACTATTCTGTCCTGCCTGTATGCGCGGTAAGCACGTCTTCAATACAATGTCATGTGAGTAAGCGTACAGAAACTCCTCGTCAACAGCCAGTTTCGTCAGTAAATTGTGTAGTGAAACATGAACACTGAGCGTCACTGAATATGGGATCGGATGTTCGAACACATAATCCAACAACATTACTACATTTTGGTTTAACGTACGACGACGAGTGACGTTCAGTGAATGCTGGAGAGGCTTTCTGTATGATCCACCGGCTTGTTGGTGGATAGACAATTTAGGAGGCTTGTGAAAGACCCTATCTCATGGAACAAAAAATCAAATTCTGCTACATCACCAGCATTCTATTTATCTCCTACAACAAAATGACCTCCGGGACCTTTTCTGTCAGAGAATACAGCATTTCTGACGATTGACTCTAACTAAACCAAAAACCAAAGAATTGACAAAGCTCAGACTTCAAATTCTATCTCAAACACACGAAACTTTTGGTACAACTGTTCCATGTGTGCTTGCATAACCTCAAACTGCTCTAGACATTTATTGGAAATAATTGCTGAAGTTCAACACTGTCTCTATCATTAAATTATGGGTCAAAAATATGGGTCTTAACTGAGTCAATCGCAATTGAATGAGTCCACTTAAACTTTTGCAAAAAAATTGTATGTGTGAAAATTCAAACATTTGCATTTATAACCACATGTGTGAGAATTTAATAAATAAACCAAATGAACATTCTTGGGCAAAATATGTTTGTAATCTGTAACAGTGCTTAGGCGTATATTATGCATTGCTAAACCAAGGTGTAGGTGATGAAAGTGTGTTTCATCCTTGGTAAAGTCTATATTAAATTATACATTTATCCAAAATTGGATGTCAAAACTTAATAATTCTTGAAGAGCAATCAGTTACAGTCAGTTTTGTACATTTGCATTGCAACCTCACTTAAAAAATGGTAGTATAAATAAGTTTAGATTTGATCTTTGTAGAGTTAGAGTTTATCTCATATATTTGATTGAATCAGGCAGACGGCATAAACCTGAATCTATATCTTTTCGGGACAGAAAATGTCAAGATTGCAATGTTCTTGAGGATGAATATCGTTTTTTATTAGAATGTTCCTTATAGGATGATATTAGAAAAGTGTATATAAATAAATATTACTGGAAAATACCAAATTGATAAAGTTTGAATTAATGCAATCTGATATAACAAGTACCAACAGAAATGTAGCTTTGTTTCTACATAAAGCCTTTAGACAAAGAAACCTGTATAAATATTATTATGATTAATTTTGTTTAATGTATTTTTCAAACTTGACTTCTCGCTATCTTGAATATTTCGTCTTTGTTGTTTTTTATGTTATCCTTATAACATTGTTAAACAGATTCCAAATGCTGTAATCCAATTGTCCTATACCTTTACATGTAGTGATACTTTCTTTAACAACTTATATGAAATTCCATACTGATCACATTTTCATTTTTTATATATGTAATATTGTTTTTAACATGTATACTCATGGACTGTATGCCTATTGTTTATTGAACAAACCTTCTAAACCTTCTATCAATGCGTCATCCAGGCCAGAGGTAATGAGTTGGTGTTTTATGTGCAGACAATTGTGCAAGAATCAACCACAACAGCTTGATTTTAGATTAACGCAGATTTATACTCATTTTCAGAAATGTCGATTTTCTTGTATATTCTTATGAATGATTTCTCGACGTCTAATGACATACATAAGATTTAGAATTTCTCATATCATTAATAGGAAGATCGAAGATAGTTGCTACGACAACGTTTGGTTGAAGCAATGATATGTTTGAAACAACGCCAAATATAGTTTGCCTGTTGTTACCACACATGGCAAAGTTGAAACAATACGTATAATTACAAAATAAAAACGTAGCATTCCATCTAAATCACAGCTTTTTCACGATCCTTCTTACCATCAACGATAAACCTATGGAACGACCTACATGAACCTGTTAAATCTGCTCCAAACAAAATATCCCCTTGCATTACTACGATGGTTAGCGGACGCTTAATGTTCTTCATTCAGGTTTGCGAATGCATTGTAGCAACTTAAATTAATATCTGTACGCGAAAAACATATTGGAAAGTCAATAGTGGCAATGTGGAGAGATTGAAGACACCTTTTACTTTTCTACACTTGCACAATTTATAATGAAAAAAGAGCAATCCTATTTGACAATCTGTCCAGTTTCCAATCCATAACTTTAAAACTACTTCTTTTCGGTGTAAAAGACGGATCAAACGTGAAAATTCTCTGATATTAAAAACATGTTCAGTCTGTCATCCGAGATAGTCATAGAGTTTAACATTACTCCATTTCATGAACTGCAACAAAAACTTACTTTGCTCATTTAGAAGATTGTGTTCAGTAGTGAGAATTAGACCATCGCATATTAAAATTTGATTTAATGTATATTACAAATAATTATATATATATATTGTTTTATTGACCTTAAATGTACATAATTTACCACTTGTGAATAATTTTAAGTTTACTATCAGTGGTTAACAACGATTAAACAAAAAACTTTTAAATCACCAAACACTTATGAACATAATTTACCAGTGATCAGTGAATTATTTGAAATTAAATATCACTGGTTTACAACAATGAAATGTTAAATGCTTAAATCATTAATCACAATTTTATATAATTTATAATTCAGTTTTTAAATTATAAAGTACTCTAGTGTAAGATATTATAGTTTAATTCATGTCAATCGTCACAGTGAATAGTGCTTTTAGCAACAAATCGATTTGCATAACAATTTCCTTGTCGCAATCTTCACGTATATCTCTTTGCAATGAGCTTCATTAAAACATATTAGTCTAAACTGTTCTCACCCTCTGGTATCGCAACATTATCTTGTCGGCCTGTCAATAAATTGGCTCCGGTTATTGGCTCCGGCAAATTAGTCGATTTAAATATCCGTATGTAGACTGCAGCTCTTCGTGCTCAGACATCTTAAACATACATTGCGATTCCGGTCCGTCTATATTAAAATATGCATTGCGTGTTGGCAATTGCGTGTAATTGTACCATTGGCAATTCGTATGACACGTTTCGTTTCGATCTTACGCGTGTGCGGTATTAATAAAAGCTGCCAATTTACGATGCAGACTGCAATTTATCTTAATTGTTTTAACTGAATAGTTACAAGTTATATTCAAATGTAAAGATAGAGACAAATTTTCAAAAAATACAACAACAACAAACTAGTACCAAAACTAGCGGATTAATTGTAACGTTTCATTTATGATTTTATCGTTTAATTAAACATGAATCTTACAAATTCCTCAACCTAATACAACCGTTGTACATTCTCTCTTATATTGTCTAAGTAAACTTATTAATCCAGGCATTATATGAGACTGATATAAACACGATTCTTAATATTAAAGGATTAACTTTTCCCTAATTCATGTTTTCGAAACGTTTGATGAATTAAATTGAATTGCAGTATAGAGACAATTCAACAATGCTACTTCCGGGTCGTCACCGTGATTGTCGCTCTCTTGTGGAAAATAATTCATACTCCAATTACTAAAACATATTGAATAAAACCCCACGCAGTGGTAGATTGTTAAGTAATTGTAAAAAATGTATTATATAATGTTTCCATGAGATGACCATCTGAGACTTGGCTCGTGGACTTTTGACAATTTGCAGGACTATTGTGGGTCTTTTTCTGAGCGAGTCCTTAGGAATGAATTCGATGGAATAATGCAATTTATATACAAATATTTCGGAGACCTGCACAATTACAATCTTCTTTATAAATCAGTTGAGTAGTTTGTTTTAATTTTGTATTTATTCCTGTAAACATGTTTAAAACATTGAAAAGATTTAATAAAAAAATGCAAAATCTTAAACATGAAATAAACTACATCTCATCATGATATGTGTTATTTAGTGACAGTTTTACATCGCAAAACGAATTTCTAATTGAATTCTTCCATGAGACAATTACGTGGAATAATATATTCAGGAAACTGTTATTTTCAATAAGATACCATACTGGGGCTACCAACCATGGAATAGCATTCGCATTGCTTCTGTGGGAAAACGAATACAATATATGCTTGATGCTGAAAACTTGGATTTTCCTCCTTAACACAGTTTTGGACAGACAAGTAAATTATATACATGATGCTAAAAACTATGATTTTCTCTAATTTTCTGCATATTTGGAGGGACAAGGACATTACACTGTATATAAATGATGCGTAAAACTAAGATTTTCTCTCCCTTTCCCCTGTTTTGCAAAAATATAGACATTGCATTCTTGATGCTGAAAACAAGAAGCTTCTCTTCTTTTTCCCAGTTTTTATTAAAAACCTTTAATTACACAAGCATCGGTAAAAATGCATATGTACAAGTCATAGGATTTGCAAACTTGTTCAGTACATTAATTCTAACATAGAAATCTATTGATTTTTTCTAAATGTACACTTTAATACGTATATTGCATGATATCGCATTATATATTTTTTTATGCAAATGTTTTTGCGAAATATATTGATAACTTGACAATGCAAGTTGTGTGTATGTGTAATTTGAGATATATATTGAGAAATCTTCCCGATCTTACTTCATAGGTACACAATCCTTTTCCGTATTGCTGATACCAAAATAAATAAAGTAGTGATTTGTAGTATACATGACACTACTCTGGAATTATTTCTTTTGAACATAAATTAACAAGGTCATTTTTCTTTTGAATTGATATTGGTAGTCTTTTGTCGTACCAAAGTTTTAAATCTGCTTTAAATGTTGGCCATGTGTTATGAATGTCATTTTGTCTTCTTGTTGTTTTCTGCACATGTCTTTTATGAAATTGGTTGCTGTCAAAGTTGTAGTCAACACATGGTGATATTTGACAGTCTCTTCGCGATTGTATCCACTTGACCTTAAGCAAGTAAATGTTTGTTCATTGACTGATGTTTTCAGGTGTGTACATTTCTTCTTCACAAAGTCTTTTAAAGCCTCTATAACGCTCAAAATCAACGGAAATTTCGTAAAATATTTCGTCAAATAAAGTAAACACATAAACAATCTGTGTTCCTTATAGCAATAGCCAAAATGTCAACAGTCGATGTGGTCTGGTTAAAAAGATTAAATACGATACAAAATGCTCTTTTTTGTTTGTTTGTGGTACAATATATTCAACACAAGTTCATGTTCCATTTTAGCGTTTGCGTGTCGTATGAATAGATATCGTTGCGGGATAATTAAAATGGAATATATTGTGCCACACAAAATAAAAACGAGCATTTTGTGTACTTATTTATTCAATTTAACTCGGTTAACACAACACATACTCAAAAGCATTTACATCAGAAACCTATCTTAAACTATAATGATTGTTGTTATTGACCGAAAGAAGTTCCAACTGGTCCCCAGCTGATGACATTGGTGATAATAGTCCAAGTGAAGATATATTCGCACAGTGGTTATATTCAGAAATAGGTATTTGTGTAACTATTTCCTGATTTTAAGTGCAGTCTTCAAGTCACTAGATCTATATTACTGTTTTACAATCTTAAATTAGTGAGTGTCATGTAATCGATGTTTTTTCTATTTTAGTACAAACAAAATAGTCCGATAAAACACTTGAACAATAATAAATAATAACAATAATAAACACATACAAACGTCATTTATTCCACACCTGAATACGTGAATACATGTATGACCTATTCACAATTATAACGTTTTATGGTATTTCATACAGCTGTCTTGATTCAAATGAATTTTGCTAGATAGACATCATAACTGCTCCATTAACTTAAGTTTAGCTTCCTTTATGCTCTCAGCGTTTTGATCATTCTAAGAATTAATCCAAGCGGGGAGGATTTTTATTTAAGTAACTTTGTCGTTCGGTCGGTTTATCGTCAGTTTGGCCGCATATAATGTTTGTAGAGCCAACTACTTCCATATTCCTGAAGAGGTTAAATTAAATATGAAACTATTTGACCAGGAGGAATTTAGATATTCATCACTTTTTATCCATGATTATCCGTACATTTCCGAGTTATAACCCCCTTCGGTTGCGTGGTCTAGTTTGAAGAAGCGTGCGCCTGAAAGATTGCGTACTTCTGTGAATCCAGCTGGGTGCTAGGAATGACGAAACACTTTTCTGCGTTGACGGTAAGGAACCCCACGCAGTTCTCAACCTGAGAGCACACGCTGGCGCAACGAACGGCACTTCCGGTAAGAGTCACGAGGATAGCTCTGAAGCAGGTTGCATTTGGAGCCAGCTCAACTTGCTCGAAAATATGGCGCTTATATGTTGCGTTTGCTTCCGATACCAGCAACACAAGCATCACATATTTCTCCATGAATCTATGAGGCATTGGTACAACAATATATGTCAAAACACTTTCACTAGTGACTTTGAAACTACTCTCATTTGAAAGCAGAGATCACTTAAGTGCTTACAAAGATCTTATTGTTACCGTGTCTGTATAGAAATTTCAGAGTAACCGGAGCAGCAATAAAACTTCTTGTATAATCTATTTTCTATTGATGGTTCTGTTAATTCAAATTTCAAACAAAAGAAGTTGAGCATTTTATCATGTAAAAGAATTTAAAAAAAAACTAACGGATATTAGTTTGTACAGTATGTGGACAAGACTCTCCAAAAAAAGAATGAATTAAAGTGCGCACGCCTTTTGATTTCAAAACTATATTTATTGGACAAACTTGTAATAAGTATTGTTTTGATAAATAATGCGTAGCCATATGTAGGTTTAAATAATAACTGCTGTAATAACCTCGTGCTTCACTTAAAACATTTCAAGATTTGCAGTAAAATAAGACTTCGACTGATTTCGAAAAAAAAATTAAAACGGACTAACCCATTTTCGATACTATCTTCTGTTCGTCACAGGGTAACACATATTAAAAGAGCTTTAAAACCCAATATACAATTAACTTAGAATCCACTCTATTGGAGACTATACTATGCAAAACCGGATATATTACATTAATCAGGGAACAACTAGACACACTTTCTTTTAACATGTATGCCCCTCTTCCATAGACTTGCAGCAAAATAGTCCCATAATCTTGACATTTGGTCTATTTATTTTAAAATTGTTAAGGGTCATTATTCGTCAAGACTAACCAGCAAACTAGTTCAAATGATCCTAAGAATTCTCTTATTATTGTGTGGAAGCAATTTGCATGTTACAACACATGTGAAATGATCTTGATCTATTGACCTCAAAATCAATATCCATCTTTGTATCCTCCCAGGTAACCAGGATAGCAATTCAGACAATTATAGATATTGTTCGAATGGGCCAATTGTATAATAAAGCTCATGTTACTTGATGACCTCAAATTTAAGACGTGTCCCTTTTTCCACTCAAGAAAACGCTATATCAAATTGCATGCTGGTAAGTCAAAGCGTTACCAAGATATTGTGCGGAAAAACAAGCCCCTGTGACATTGACGTTTTGCATGTGGACATCATAATCAGTAGACGTACTTTCAAAACAAGTAATCAGGGTACCATTTAAAATGATTGCAAGTAAAAATATTGTATAAATAGCATGCAGCAATACATTTATGGATAAAGCTCAAGTGACCTTGGCCTTTTATATGGTGACATCAAAATACAAATGCTCGTTTTTCTCCATTGCAACCATAACATGATTATATATGATTATAGCATTTTGCATGATTGTAGGTCAACGCATTCTCAAAATATAATTCAGATGCAAATACGTATCCTGTTATGAACTAGTCACCTTCACCTATGACATGGTGAACTCAAAATTAATTTCCTTTCCCCCAAGTAACCACTTTACCATGATCATATGTTTAAGTATTCTCAAAACTACCAAAGGTGTGACCTTCACATATAACAAGTTGACAAAACAATCGATAGACGCCTTCCTCTTCTTCCATTTGACCATTATACTGATTGTCATGATTGTATGTCAAAATATTCTCTAAAGATCGCGTGGGAACGACTGGTCTAAGGACAAAAATTCAACCTACGGACCTTGCGACATACCGACCGACGGACAAGTGCCAAACAATGTACCTCCGCTTCTTCGCAACGGGGTATAATTACAAGCGGTGGTGTGTGTATGGATGCCAATTTTACGGACACGGCATTCAAGCAACATCAATGTTCTATGTAGACCTATGCTCAGTCGAGAACATGAAGACACTATGCGAGATTTCGATATTAATATTGTGATATCGCATGTCTGTTTCGCTATCTTGCATCGTACTCTCGTAATCTCACATTTTGATTTCGCGACGTCGTATTGCTTAAGCGTGAACTCATGTTGTCGCCATTGTAATTCAAATGCCGAAAGAGCGAAATCACGATGTGTGAATACGCGATTACGATGCGTAGGTGCGCGAATACGATGCGACATTGTCAGATCACTGAGCGCGTTTCAAGGATACGGTGCGAGATCGCGATATTAATTTTGTGGGCTCGTTTTCTTGCATTTTCCAACTTTGAAGAAAAAACAACAACAAGGGCTAGAATGCGAAAACACGCTGCGATCACACAATATTATGCTGCGAGATTGCGATTTAACTATTGCGATCTCACGTCTTGATATCGCGTTCTCGCATCGTGATCTCGTGCTCGTGCACAATGATTTCGTGATTTCTTCTGCATTAATATGCTGAGCGAATATAAACACGAAGTTGAAAACTAATGTACACGGTCTTTGATAGAACATATTCTAGTGCTAGATTGGATTGAGTGTGATTCCAGTCACGAGATGTTTTTTGTACATGGAAGATAAGGAAATAAATCGAGATCGGAAAATGTGTCCGTCTACTAGCATTCCGGGCAAGAGATTATCCGTTTTAGGTTTTCACTTGAAATGATATTATTTTTTAATAAAAATTAATATACACTTCATAATTGCGTATTTAGCTCACAATGCGGGCAAATAGAATTTTGTTCGATTCAGCATTGATAGCCAACATAAATCTACTAAATCAGACTGATTACTGACTATCTTAATTCCAGACTTGATTATTAAAATAACATAACTAAATCACTGATAACCAAATATAAGAGAAAGAAACAAACGTTTGAAAATCAAAATACAGCCAGGCAGAATAATAAAAATGATCACGCCTTAACAACAAAAAATCACACACACGCAAACTGTAAAGGTATCGTATACCCCAATTTCTGACGTACCTGTACGTATCATTCAAAGGAAGACAGTGCTATAGTAACGGAAATTGTTAGTAATAAGCTCCAAATAATGGTCTTACTACTTTCAAAATTGCAACGATGGAGGTATCAAAATTGTCAAAAATAATATTTCATGAAAATTGAAACTCTGAATTCGATATTAATTCAATATGAGTCTGAAAACAAAAGACTATCTGCAATTTGTAGAGAACTTGACTGCAGCAAAAAAAAAACAAGAAGTGATATTTATTGTAAAAAATGTGTTTATGTCAAGTTATAATGTCACGATTTCCAAACATTCTGAGCAAAACTGAACACAAAAAAAAACAGAAATCTGGTAGTTCAAATTTCCGGTTTTCAAAATTGAATGGAATTCCTGGTAAGCTTACGCCATCCTGATAAAAACAAATACCGTTGACAGGTACATTAATGTGTCGATTGTTCTTAATCTATTAAATACCATTTTAATCAGTCCGTTTCAAAGTACTTTAAAACGTAAACAAACAGAGGGACACTAAGTGGGGCCATTCTTCCGGATATGATGTCGATTTTAGAATACGTCAAAAAAGCATTCCCTCCTTTTTCATATCCTGTTAGAGTTGGTCTCACAGATCAAACAAAACAAATAAACCTACATTACCACCCATTACGATACATCGATAAGAAAGGCTTTCTGTAAACAATTCTATAAGTTCCACTTCCGGTAGGTCGTAAAGTTAATTCCGAATTCCGGTATATTATTGTTCTGTTACATTCCGTTCGATATATTCTGTATTTGTATAAAAATAAAATCAATAACACCTTGGTCATAATCACGTCAAAAAACGCGATGTGTGTGTGCGTGCGCGCGCGTGTGTGTGTGTGTGTGTGTGTGTGTGTGTGTGTGTGTGTGTGTGTGCGTGCGTGCGTGCGTGCGTGCGTGCGTGCGTGCGTGCGTGCGTGCGTGCGTGCGTGCGTGCGTGCGTNCACCACCACCACCACCACCACCACCACCACCATCACCACCACCACCACCACCACCACAACCAAAACCACCACCACCACCAAAACCACCACCACCACCACCACCAACACCACCACGACCATCACATCACCGATATCACCATTTTCAATAGTTCTACATTCGTTTTAATTACTTTCCTAAGTTATATTATGCTGTCTAACTTAATCAAACAACGTGATGACTTCTGGGACATCCCCATATCGAGTATTTCTCCGATTTTAGGCTTCGCGTCCATAATAGCAATGCAAACATAGTTAAAACAATTAAACCGCAAGCTGAAATGTCACTTTTTGGATCCAATAACAATAATAACCGCAAATCGCAATGATTTGTTTGCACTTAAGGTTACCAGAAATTAAGCAGTGTTTCCCATACAGAAATAAATACAGATATATTTTACAGGTTATATTAACAGATCAAACAGTGTATTAAGCTTTTTACCCCCAGTGACCAGTACCGACAATAACAAAACACAGAACAAGTGTTCTGCAAACAGCTATTTAATATTCATTTCCGTCAGAAAGTGAATTTCTAACCGGATCTTTAATAAATATGTTTTATTAACAATCATCTCTATTGTTATTTTTTTCCAAATTAAACCGATTTGTGTTTTGTAAAGATTACATCAGCTCAATCGAGACTAATATAAATAAGGAAATCAAATCTAAATCTAATTCACATTCAATTGTTCTGTACAAGCACCTATAACCTTGGAACTTTCTATTCATTATGGAGAAAAGAGTGATTCTTATTTTGTTCGTAATAACAGCGGTAAACGCAACATTTCAGAGCCACATGTTCGAGCAAGTGAAGCTGACTCCAGAGGCAACTTGTTTCCGAGCTATCCTTACGGGGCACACCGGAAGTGCCTTTCAGTGCGCCAGAACATGTTCCCGCGATGAAAATTGCGCGGGGTTCCTGACCGACGCAGCAGAAAACTGCTTTGTCATTCCCAGAAACCCATCTGGCATCACAGAGATTTGCGACCTTTCCGATGTGCGCCACTTCCGACTAGAACGCACGACCCATGTGGATTCCGAGCAAGTCGATCCTCTATCCAACCCGCCATTAGCAACATATTCGACCGCTCCGCCAGCTGCCAACACGCCGACCTCTACGACGTCCAGCTATGAATCGTCGATTGCTGCCGCAACCACGCCGATCTCTACGACGTCCAGCTATGAATTGTCGACTGCTGCCGCAACCACGCCGACCTCTACGACGTCCAGCTATGAATCGT
The DNA here is from genome assembly GCA_007657795.1 of Dreissena rostriformis. NCBI lineage: Eukaryota > Metazoa > Mollusca > Bivalvia > Myida > Dreissenidae > Dreissena > Dreissena rostriformis. The sequence goes on along the minus strand of VMBQ01000886.1, from coordinate 202,508 downwards.
CGACTGCTGCCGACACGACGCCGACCTCTATGACGTCAAGCTATGAATCGTCGATTGCTGCCGCAACCACGCCGATCTCTACGACGTCCAGCTATGAATCGTCGACTGCTGCCACCACCATGCCAAGCACTACGACGTCCAGATTTGAATCGTCGACTGCTGCCGCCACCACGCCGACCTCTGCGACGTCTTGTCTGCCGCCCGATTGCTGCATAGAAAACCCCAGATATTCACCGTCGACAGGCGCATGCACCAGCAGTGAGTACTTAATCTATCCTTTTAATCCTACTTGTTAACTTTGAAATGATGATCAGATGTATGTTGCAAGGTACGAGTTTATCAAACATTTTTCAAATTATCAAATCATTTATAATTTATGAAGAAACATAACAGTTAAATAATGTGACGCTAATTTTACGTTTGTAATATCTTTAAATAGACAATGGACTGAGCGTGTGTTTTGAGCAAATGACAACGCAGAGACAACATCATCTCTCGAAACATTTTCGAGGAACATAATTATTTATTTAAATTATAATTTTCAGATTGTCCGTCTTTCGGCAACACCTACAGAGAAATGAAATATATCTGGCGGATAGGAGAATTTATAAATGGCACGGGCACAGCGACGCGCGGGCAATGCCAGACGATGTGTACCGCTGATGAAAGGTGTATGGGCTTCAACTACCAGGTAACGTTGTGTAGCATGATGTTAACCTCAGGTGAATATATAAATTCGACAAGAAGTGACTACTATATAAGAAACTGCGCGTAAGAAATAAACATGTTGGACTAGGGACACGTAGCATTCGGACTGCATTTGCGGGTGGGAAGTTATTATATTCAATTGTTTGTCTGAAGGTTTGAGTTTGCTTTCACACACATCCGCTTGCGTTTGAGTGGTGTCTCGGGGTAAAAAAAAAACAATACCAAATTAAACCGTTCAAATAATCTTATTAATCTGTACGCATGCACCCGCATGCGCGCTCCCGTCGACTGTACTGTCCTCCTCCTCCATTTGGCGCGCAAACCATGTACAGGGAATATACGTCGTCGCCTAAATATGTCCGAAGCACATGTTAAATTGATATTAATATTCCGTTTAAATACGGCTTTACGCCAAATAACTACAAGAGTATGAGGCAATAACCGATTTCAAATGTTAAACAGTTTTGAATAATGAAATTAAACCCCATGGTCGGAATCTCAAAGACCATACATAACAGCGGTCAGAGTACTAGATCCAATAAAGAAAACCGAATAATATGGTCTATATATATCTTCCTATGACTAGTTTTATATAATAATATATTAAAGATCAAGATAAAGATTACACAGTCGATCCGTTTCATAACAAAATGATACGATATTGTGGGCCATTTCCATGATCAACATGTTTGTTTTAACTACCAGATCTACGGACAACCATTTAGTATAAAAAAAGAGTCAGATTTTGTAGAGATCAGATTTGGCTAGATTTGAAGGATAGCTTTCATGAAAGCATTTAGACTTTTTGCCGAATTCATAAATTGCAAACTTTTAAATAATCATAATAATAATAATATTTGAACATGACACAAAAATAAAAAAATAAAAAAATGGTGTCATGTTCCAATATTATTATTGTTTCCAANTGTGTCATGCTCCAATATTATTATTGTTTCATATGATTATATCATTATTTATTTTTTTATTGTTTCGTATCATAATATAATTTTACAATACATTGTGTCAGGTTGTCCTGTTCCAATACTATTATTGTTTTATACTATTATGTCATTTTCAAAGATTTTTGAGTATCACCATTGTTCATGTTTCACGATTAATTATGCTCATACGTCATATATATACTATAAAAAAATTATAAACATAAAAAAAAAATCCAAAACAAATCAAATAATAAAGAATATTTTTTGTATTAGCGTTTCATATTATGATGTCATATTTAAAGGTAATCCCCGTTGAGTCTCACCCTTTATCAAGTCTTTTTCCTTGTGATGATGTTTAAATCATTAGATGTTGTGTGGCTTATGATGATGATCAAGTATTAGTCTCAACATGATTGTAGATTGTCGTCTTCGTGTATCATCAATTATTACATCTGTCTTATGATAATGTTCAAGTATTAGGCTCAACATGATTGTAGATTATTGTCTTTATATATCATCAAATATTACATCTGCATCTTGTCATGATGTTCAAGTACTCGACCTGTGCAATTATTGTTTTTTTTATGTCATTAAATTACATGTATGCAGTACATGAATATCCAATAGGTCATCTCTTTGAATTTTTTACATAGATTTCGATATCATAAAATATGAAAATCTAATTTGATGAAGAAAAGCTATGTAACGTATTACATTGATGAGTAAATTAAAAATGGGTCGACATCTGCGACGAATATTTCAAATGAAAGACATTGTTGTATAACAGACTTCAAATGTAAACATTTTTCTATAACAGATTTCTAATGTTAAACAGTTTTGTATAATGAAATTAAACCCCATGGTCGGAATCTCAAAGACCATACATAACAGCGGTCAGAGTACTAGATCCAATAAAGAAAACCGATATTGTGGGCCATTTCTATGATCAACATGTTTGTTTAAACTACCAGATCTATGGGCAACCATGTAATATAAAAAAGTCAGATTTTGTATAGATCAGATTCGGCTAGATTTGAAGGAAAGCTTTTATCAAAACATTTAGACTTTTTGCCGAATTCATAAATTGCAAACTTTGAAACAATCATAATAATAATATTGGAATATGACACAATAATTAAAAAAAAAATATTGCGTCATGTTCGAATATTATTATTGTTTCCAAAAAATAATTATATATTGTGTCATTCTCCAATATTATTATTGTTTCATATGATTATATCATTATTTTTTTTATTTTTTTCGTATGATAATATCATTTTGAAATATATCGTGTCAGGTTGTCATGTTCCAATACTTTTATTGTTTCATACTATTTTGTCATTTTCAAAGATTTTTTAGTAACACAATTGTTCATGTTTTACGATTAATTATGCTTATACGTCATCAGATATAAATATAAAATATATGNATATATATATATATATATATATATATATATATATATATATATATATATAACATACAAAAAAAATATCTTTTCATTTTATGATGTCATATTTAAAGGTTATCACCGTTGAGTCTCACCCTTTATCATTTCCTGTTCCTTATGATGATGTTTCAATTATTAGATGGTGAGTGGCTTATGCTGGTGATAAAGTATTATGATGTTTCAATTATTAGATGGTGAGTGGCTTATGCTGGTGATCAAGTATTAGAATCAACATAATTTTAAATTGTTGTCTTTGTGTATCATTGAATATAACATTTGTATCTTTTAATGATGATGATCAAGTATAAGGCTCAACATGATTGTAGAGTATTGTCTTCGTGTATCATCATTTAGTACATGTGTGTCTTATGATAATGTTCAAGTGTTAAGCTAAACATGATTCTAGATTATTGTCTTTATATATCATCAACTATTACATCTGCATCTTGTCATGGTGTTCAAGTACTCGACCTGTACTATTATTGTGTTTTTTATGTCATTAAATTACATATAATGCAGTACATGAATATCCAATAGGTCATCTCTTTGATTTCTTTTAGTTTTTTTTTTTAACTTAACATAGATTTCAATATCATAAAATATGAAAATCTAATTTGATGAAGAAAAGCTATGTAACGTAATACATTGATGAGTAAATTAAAAATGGGTCGACATCTGCGACGAATATTTCAAATGTAAGACATTGTTGTATAATAGACTTTAAATGTAAACATTTTTCTATAACACATTTCAACTGTAAAACAGTTTCGTATAATGAAATTAAACCTCATTGTCGAAATCTCAAAGCTCATACATAACAGCGGTCAGAGTACTAGATCAAATAAAGAAAACCGAATAATAGTGTATATATATATATATATATATATATACAGATATATATATATAGATAAAGATTACAAAGTCGACTCATTTCATAACAAAATGTTACGATAGTGTGGGCCATTTTCATGATCAACATGTTTGTTTTAACTTCGAGATCTATGAGCAACCATTTAGTATAAAAAAGAGAGTCAGATTTTGTAAAGATCAGATTCGGCTATTTGAAGGATAGCTTTAATCAAAACATTTAGACTTTTTGCCGAATTCATAAATTGCAAACTTTGAAACAATAATAATAATAATATTGGAAAATGACACAATAATTTAAAAAAAAAAAATTGTTCCATGCTCCAATATTATTTATGTTTCCAAAAAGAAATTAAACAAATATTGTGTCATGTTCCACTATTTGTATTGTTTCATGTGATTATATCATTATTTTTTGTATTACTGTTTCGTATGATAATATCATTTTGAAATTGATTGTGTCAGTTTGCCATGTTCCAATACTATTATTGTTTCATACTTTTATGTTATTTTCAAAGATTTTTTAGTATCACCATTGTTCGTGTTTCACGATCAATTATGCTCATACGTCATCAGATATATATATAACATAAAAAAAAAAGAAAAAAAGTCAGATTGTTAATAGGTCAGATTCGGCTAGATTTGAAGGAAAGCTTTTATCAAAACATTTAGACTTTTTGCCGAATTCATAAATTGCAAACTTTAAAACTGTATAAATTGAAGACTTTGTATAAAATGCAACAACATCGTATTATTACTATAATTATACCTAATAGACTGAATTAAATTTAAAGCAACGGTATAAAAGACTTTGCTGTGAATTGTATTTATTGTGTCGCCGTCTCGAGTAACGCTACATCGTGGAATTTCCAAACCTTTCAATGTGAAAGCGTTTGGTTTGTTATATTTGTTCTTTCATAAAGATTATATCATGTTATTACATAACAACTCCAAACAGTATATTGTGTCGCGATAGAATATTAGAAAGGATTCAAATGTGTGAAACGTGTATTTTATCTTTGGTTGCGATACGTAAAACTGTTTCGGGCTAAACATTTACAATTGTTTATATTAACCTAATGTGATCATTTAGGCACGTTGGTGACACACATAGTCATTTCGAAAGGGTAGTCGTTTTGCACAAGTCTGTGAAAAAGAGGACGAAAAGGCAAAATTTGAATGCGCTCGTTAAACATGGTAACGAACGATCACTTTCGACTGTAATATGTTCGTTACGTTAGCGGGATCATATCCGTATAAAGGGAGGTAAGCCTGATTGACTAACCAGTGTTATAAAAGTTCGCTGAGTTATTTACCGCTGTCGCAGTCATCGGATAGTGAAGAAGTGTAAGACTAGTGATGCTTTAATGTGATTGGTAGAGATAACAATCAAAAAGAATATCTGTTTGCATCGCACGCGCTCAGAACTCAGTTGCAAGCTGACACATATAAACCAGCTTTTAGTATCAGTCTCAATAATTTTATTTAAGCTCGATTGCACAAAAGCCTTGTGGTTTCTAAGGCACTATCGAATTTCTGGGCTAGAATCAGTACTTGGTGTCTTTAGAGAATATCTCTGGAACGCTCACGAAGTGTGTGCCGAACCCGGGACTTTTTGTATCACTAATCGGACGTCGTATCTACTACGCCACCAAAAGCAGCCGTTTATATAACTAGTTAAAACCGGGTACACATGCAACTATTTTAATTTGTTTAAACCTATTAACTTAATTTTATCTATAAATAGATGGTAATGTTACTGCAATAGTATCGGGTGTACGAAACGACGTTTGGTTGCTATGCTTTGAAACAAGTGAACACGTTTAATTAATGTAATTCCAAAAGGAACAAATGGCTAAACTTTTCCTCGCAAAATTTTGATGACACGAAATAACCCCTAGTGTTATGCACAATATGTTACTTTAATATCGTATATATCGACGTTTATCTGTATACTAGACATCGTTGACAGACTGACATTATTCAATGAATTGGTTGTTTGCTAAGCGGGTGCACGTGACAATACCCCTTTACATTGGTGATACTGACCTTGTTGCATTATTGACTACTTGCGCCTCCGTGTTTTGTTTAATGGTCATTGTTCCCGATAATTGACACTAATTGCCAACGCGGCTTCAATTAATGGGTTAAACAGTGTGAAAACATATGCTCTGTCCAAACAAATTGACCGTTTTTTTAAAATTGGTAAATCAATATTTATCTGTAATAAAACCCAGTTTAAAAAAGTTGTGTATTTCATTACTGCTGTATTACAAATCAATGCAAACAACCATATCGTCAATTACTAGCGTCTCCACTCCAACGTTCTCAAGATGCGCGCTATGCCAGAACGCCATACAGCAGAAAACCTAGCGTCTCTCCTTAAGGACACTCTCATTGAGTTCGGTCTGACAATTGTAAAACATGTGTGCACGACAATACCCAAAACATTGAGAAGGCGGGAACTCTGTGCGACGGTTGGTCCGACCTGTCGTGCTCCGCACACACACTCCAGTTGTGCATGAAGCCAGTATTAGACTGACCGTCTGTCGCAAAGGTCATTNTTTCAATTATTAGATGTTGAGTGGCTTATGATGATGTTTCATTTATTAGATGTTGAGTGGCTTATGATGATGTTTCATTTATTAGATGTTGAGTGGCTTATGATGATGATCAAGTATTTGGCTCAACATTCTTCTAGATTGTTGGCTTTGTGAATCATCAACTATTACATTTGTGTCTTATGATAATGTTCAAGTGTTTTTATGTCATTAAATTACATGTATGCAGTGCATGACTATCCAATGGGTCATCTCTTTGATTTTTTTAATTTTTTTAAGAACTTAACATTGATTTTAATATAATAACATATGAAAATCTAATTTGATGAAGAAAAGCTATGTAACGTATTACATTGATAAGTGTATTAAAAATGGGTCGACATCTGCGACGAATATTTCAAATGTAAGACATTGTTGTATAACAGACTTCAAATGTAAACATTTTTCTATAACAGATTTCAAATGTAAAACAGTTTTGTATAATGAAATTAAACCTCGTTGTCGAAATCTCAAAGCTCATACATAAAAGCGGTCTGAGTAATAGATCCAATAAAGAAAACCGAATAATATTGTCTATATATATACTATATCTACCTATGAATATTTTTTTTATAATAATATATAAAAGATCCATATAAAGATTACAAAGTCTACTTATTTCATAACAAAATGTTACGATATTGTGGGCCATTTTCATGATCAACATGTTTGTTTTAACTGCCAGATCTATGAGCAACCATTAAGTATAAAAAAGAGAGTCAGATTTTGTAAAGATCAGATTCGGCTACTTGAATGATAGCTTTTATCAAAACATGTAGAATTTTTGCCGAATTCATAAATTGCTTACTTTAAAATAATAATAATAATAATAATAATAATAATAATAATAATAATAATAATAATAATAATAATAATAATAATAGAACATGACAAAGTAATTCCCAACAAAAATTAAAAAAATATTGTGTCATGTTCCAATATTTGTCTTGTTTCATATGATTATATCATTATTATTTTGTATTATTGTTTCGTATAAAATGCAACAACATTGTATTATTACTATAATTATACCTAATAGACTGAATTAAATTTAAAGCAACGTTATAAAAGACTTTGTTTTGAATTGTATTCATTGTGTTGCCTTCTCGAGTAACGCTAAATCTTGGAATTTCCCAAACCTTTCGATGTGAAAGCGTTTGGTTTGTTATATTGGTTCTTTCATAAAGATTATATCATGTTATTACATAACAACTCCAAACAACATATTGTGTCTCGAAAGAATATTAGAAAGGATTCAAATGTGTGAAACGTGTATTTTTTCTTTGGTTGCGATAAGTAAAAACTGTTTCGGGCTAAACATTTACAATTGTTTATACTAACCTAATGTGATCATTTATGCTTGTTGGAGACACACATAGTCATTTCGTAAGGGAAGTCGTTTTGCGCAAGTCTGTGAAAAAGAGGACGAAAACGCAAAATTTGAATACGCTCATTTAACATGGTAACGAACGATCACTTTTGACGGTAATATGTTCGTTGCGTTAGCGGGATCATATTCGTTTAAAGGGAGGTAAGCCTGATTGACTAACCAGTGTGATAAAAGTTCGCTGAGTTATTTGCCGCTGTCGCAGTCATCGGATAGTGAAGAAGTGTAAGACTAGTGATGCTTTAATGTGATTGGTAAAGATAATAATCATAAAGAAAATATGTTTGCATAGCACAAGCTCAGAACTCAGTTGCAAGCTGACAAATATAAACAAGCTTTTAGTATCAGCCCCAATTATTTTAATTAAGCTCGATTGCATCAAATGGTTACTAAGGCACTATCGTATTCCTGGGGTATAATCAATACTTGGTGTCTTTAGAGAATATCTCACGGGAACGCTCACGAAGTGGGTGCCGAAACCGGGACTTTTTGTATTACTAATCGGACGCCGTACCTACTACGCCACCAAAAGCAGCCTTTTATATAACTAGTTAAACCGGGTGCACATGCAACGATTTTAATTTGTTTAAACATATTAACTTAAGTTTTTATCTATAAATAGATGTTAAGGTCACTGCAACACTATCGGATCTACGAAACGACTTTTGGTTGCTATGCTTTGAAAGAAGTGAACAAGTTTAATGAATGTAATTCCAAAAGGAACAAATGGCTGAGCTTGTCCTCGCAAAATCTTAAAATAAATCGGTACTTTGATATCTTATTGCTGGTGTTGTTGTTTTGGTATAGTGTTCACTTAGGTGGAAAGGAAGAGGCCTATTAAGTTTGTGGTCATTTGGTCACATGGACTTTATAATGAGATAGGTTTCCGCACAAGATCTCTAGAACCTTTTGACATGTGACCATCTACATTGCTATGCTGGTTACCTAGGTATAAAGACGGCTATTTATTTTGAGGTCAACGTGTCAAATAGCAACGTCACATGTGCTTAGAACATGTACATTGCTTCGACACAATAACTAGATAATTCTAAGGATACTATAATAAACTAGTAAGGTGATAAGTCTTGTCGAATGATGGCCCATAATAATGTTCAATTCGAAGTCCAGATTACGGGACGATATATTCATATATACATTGTGTATTCGGTTTAAAAGCTTTATTTGTTTCTTTATATAAGAATGTTTGTTACCCTGTGGTGAATAGAAGACATTATCGACTCGTGAGCCAAATTTACTTCGAAACCAGTCGGATTTATGTTATACTGCATTTTTTGAATGATTTAACCAGAAAAACTAGGTAATTACAACAATTAAGCTGTGAACCCACAGATTTCTACCCATTATTTATAGGGATAGCAACAAACATCTGGATATCCGGATATCAAGATACTGGTCAAGTATTCGGATAGTAAAAGAGAATCATAACATTTGATGACACTAAATAACCCCTATTGTTATGCACAATATGTTACTTTACTTTTGTTTATATCGACGTTTATCTGTATACTAGACATCGTTTACAGACTGACATATTTCCATGAATTGGTTGTTTGCTTAGCGGGTGCCAGTGACAATACCCCTTTACATTGGTGATACTGACCTTGTTGCCTTACTGACCACTTGCGCCTCCGTGTTTTGTTTAATGGTCATTGTTCCCAATAATTGACACTAATTGCCAACGCGGCTCAAATTAATGGGTTAAACAGTGTGAAAACATATGCTCTGTCCAATCAAATTGACAGTTTTTTAAATTGGTAAATCAATATTTATCTGTAATAAAACTCAGTTTAAAAAGGTTATGTATTTCATTACTGCTGTATTACAAATCAATGCAAACAACCATATCGTCAATTAGTAGCGTCTGCACTCCAACGTTCTCAAGATGCGCGCTATGCCAGAACGCACACAGCAAAAAACCTAGCGTCCCTCCTTAAGGACAGTCTGATTGAATTCGGTCTTATATAGTTAAAACATGTGTGCAAGACAATGTCAGAAACATTGAGAGGGCGGGGACTTTGTGCGACGGTTGTTCCGAATTGTCGTGCTCCGCAAACACACTCCAGTTGTGCGTGAACCCAGTGTTAGACTGACCGTCTGTCTCAAAGGTCATTGGGAAATTCCAAAACCTAGTAAGCCACTTCAGGCAATCTACCGCGCTATCAGCGGAACTCCGCCGACGACAGGAACTTCAACAGCGTGAACCCAGCGAGTCAACATATGCCCTTATACAGGATGTTCCGACACGATGGAATTCCACGCAGATGATATGTTGTCGCCGTCATCAGCTCATGAGTGTTGTAACGGACATCATGCTTGACAATGACATCCCTCGCAAGTCTTACATGGACCTTCTGCTGAAAGACAATGAATGGTACGTTGTTTCGGAACTTACAGAAGTTCTTCAGTCGTTGACAGACGAGACAAAGGCGTTTCGATCTCCGAGATTTTCCTTATTGTGGCGGGCTTGGTCAAGACGGCGCTTCAGAAACAACTGGGCGATACAATGTTGATTACAAGGGTCAAGATGATTTTGTCTGACGAATTTATTCAGCGGTTTAAGCAATTTAAAGAAACTCGATAACGATGCTGGCGTCTTTGTTAGATCCACAACACAAGAAACAGGGTTTGTTCCGCAACAAGGCAATATTTAGCCGAACAACCGGATTACGCCACTCTTGCTCTCGAGTGGTGATGTCGCAGCGAATTGCGTTTTCCCAAACTCGCATATATCTCTTGAAAGGCTGTCGGCTTTTTTGTGCTCCAGGCTTTTTACGCCTTAGTGGAAACAGGCTTTTTCGACCATAAGTTCGGGCTTATTCGGCCCCATACTTAAGTATACTCCTGCTCTCGAGTGTTGGCATCGCAACGAATTGAGATTTCCCAAACTCGCTTATATTTCTCGAAGTATACTGGCAGTTCCGGTAACATCGGTTGCGTTTGAGCATGTGTTCTCGTCGGGCGGCTCGGTATTAACTACCGGGAAGCTAAGGAATAGACTCAATACTGTCTTAGTTGTTGCAATCATTTTTTACAAACGAAAACCTTAAGTCAATTTATTTAAGTGAAAACAGATAGACATGAAATGACACTGGCTAAATAAAATGTGATGTAAATATCGCAGCTTTATTGAGTTTATTTCGTTGTGTTATTTCTTTACGAAATTACCTATCGTGCGAACTAGGTGTTTTCAGGAGAGAGAAAAAACCGTCACATTTTTTTATAACGATGTTTTAGAAATTGAAATTCAGTATAAATACCAAACAAATGAAGCTGTAAAATACGGTATAAGCCGTAGACGCGTAAGTCATTCTTATATTCAGAAATGGTAGCTACGATATTTCGTCACCACAGTTTTGTCATTTTTATGAGGAACGACAATTCGTCCTGAAACTCCTGATAGGACACTAATATGACACAGTTTGCTTCACTCCATTTTACACCACGTATTAACACATTGTCTCGCTTGAAAGGAGTGTGGAACCAAATTCGGACACGAAAAGCTCTTAGGGCTTTTGGAGATCTTAGCTCTTGGTTTAAAGTATCACAATGTAGTGTCAAGACTGACTATGTTGAATGGGGTAAGAAGAACACACAAAATGAAGTGTGAATAAGATAAACAAAGAAAACTGTAATCAAGTAACTTTATTACCAATTTGGTGAACGTAAACATTTAACTTAAATCGTTTTCATGGCTAAACAATATACAAAACAATATAAACCATCGGAATGCTATTAAAAATTGTTATTGTTGACATTGTACCATGATATTTTAAAATATATTTAAATAACCCAAATACATATCAGCCAGTAGGATTAAAAAACAAATATAACAAATGTTTATGGATGAAACAAAATGACATCAAAATTATGCATAAAGTTACACGTAAGCAATCTCAAATGAGCCAGGTATTTAGATTAAAACTTCAGTTATAAAATATAGAATTTATAATCAAAGTGTTGTAATTTCAACAATAACTGAAAACTGAACATTAAATGCACAAATTCGGAAACAGTTATAACTAGAAGCCTTTTTTTACCAAAACCTATGTCTCCCTGAAGGAAGTTTAGTTTCATTAAAATTGGACCTTGGAGTTAGGAGATATTGAGGGGACAAGCACAACTAGACTTCATACAGAGCACTTTTATGAAGTTTCATTACAATTTAAAATTAAAAGGGTATAGGAGATGTGGAGCGGACAAACAGACAGACGGACATCGAGGGCAAACCAAAATGTCTCCAGAAAATATCGGGAGACATAATTACATGTGAGTGAATAATTATTTTGTAATGAAACTGGTAACCTGACTATTTCGTATAATAATCATACAACTTTATAGCTCGTCAACTGCTCCATTCAACTCTAAGCACAATAAAACATGAACAATAGACGTAATGCTATTTTGCATTTCATATTATTTTTCAGATTTATAATGAATTGTAAACTCATAGATTGATAGGTAATATTCACAATTATTCACACTTTATTTTACAATCTACGTGGATATAACACTTCCCATAACTAGTCTTGCTTACACCAGAAACTAATAATTGTCTACCTGTTAACACAGAGATTACGGAATCACATCTAATATTTTACGTTTAACTGACAGGAAGATCATCATAGAACGTGTGGTAATCTATGCGAAGACCGCTCTTGATCTCTTGAAGGTGGTTATATTTGGTCCGTTTTAGTGGCAATTTCCCAGAATACAACCGAGACGGTTTATCTTGCAAACCAGGCTTGTTTGTTTTTCTCGCAGGTAGTAATTTAATCTCATCTTCATAATCTATTTAATATGAAATACCGCCATCTATTGAGTACATTAGTACCCGTATATCACTTACTGTTTTTGACCCGACTCCTTTTCCTGGACGTATCGACTTGTACTCGTTTAGTTCACTATAATCAGAAAAAAACGTGTAGTCAATGTACTTCAAAGTATATGGCACAGATTTACGTGCTGACTGTATAAGGTTCACATAATCACAAGGAACATGGATGTTTCTATGTCGTATTTGTCTTTCTATGACACTGTGCATCGAGTCACATTCCATGTCGGTGTGCCCCTTTTCTAGGTATTTGTGTTCTATAACGAACTGTTTACGTTTTGCGAAAGCCGATAGTGCATTAGAAAGTGTAACATTTCTATTCTGGTACCCACATCCGTCTGCATATATTATAACGTTTTCAGTTCCTGTTAGCACATGGTTTTCAAGGTAGACGATAAGGCACGAAGTAAAATTATTTGCCGTAAGTTCTCCGTCTACCTCATGCCAGAAATAACAGACAGCAGCGTGTGATACCAAATCAAATAGTGTATAATTATGACATGATAATTTAGTTTTGTAATAGAGGCAACTTGCGTTAAGTTTAGGACAGAGAAGTAGACTTTGTAAGTCTGCTGTTTTGATTAATATTTTGCCATCACTTTCAGATGCTGCTTTCTTGTCCGACTCTTTAGACAGGTTGGCACCGTTTTTCTTTCTTATATGTTCGTCATAGTCACAATCGGTTACCGTTCCTGCAGTATGACCAGTACAGGTATCACACAGATCATTTTTAGGTTTATAAATGCTAAGGTTCATACTGTTTACCAAGTCAGTGAACACTGTTCGACTCAAAGCTTCTTTTGATTCAACTGTACATATGCGTAAATATTCTCTATACAAAACCGCAAAACAGGTAAATGTCGGTTCAATGTATCCTCTACTAGTTTACGCCCGACAATAATGTGAAGTGACTTTTGGCAAAGAGTCTAAGAATTGTCTAGCGAATTCCTTGACCTCCCTTTTTTTGTTTTCATCGACTCTTGGTGGGGAGGGCATACTATTTCCAGCATTCTTTATCCATTCATACATCAGTTTTTTGCAAATGCCTAGTGTAACCAGAAACATTTCTTTGCAAACTGTTAACCTAATTTCACTAATTCTAAGAAAATACTTATGCGAGTACTCTCTCTTCTTACTGCTATTAGGTGTTCTAACGCGTTCAACCAAATTCACAACATATATCTTTTTTCCGACCAACTCATAGTGTACCATACCTTTGAAAACAATTGCTTGCCTGTCTACCTCTGTAACATCCATACATTTGCGCCCTTCTTTATAATTACATTTTTTACCAAATTTACTTTCAAAATTCTATCAGGCTTTTCAACGACGTATTCTTTTCTCCCACTTTCAGTTTCCTTTTGGCCTACGTATGTATAACCATGTTCTCGTAGATTTATGCTTCTTTTCTTTGTTGATTTGATGAATTGAATTTTGTTTCGAAGAAGTAAGTTTTCATTTGATTCTACTATTTCTTCATGGTCAATTTGATGTTGAATATCTCTGTTTGTTACATTTCCATCATGTTCTGTCACGTTTTCACCATGTGCTATTACATTTGCACAATGTTTTATTACATTTGCACCATGTTCTATCACATTTACATCATGTTCTGTTACATTTGCATCATGTTCTGATACATTTTCACCATGTTCTTTTACCTTTGCACAATGTTCTTTTACATTTGCACCATGTTCTTTTACATTTTCATCATGTTCTGTAACATTTTTATTCGATTCTGAGCCTATCATAATATCAATATATATGTTGTTATATAATATGTTGTTGTTATTTTAATAACTTGACAATTCAACTGACGTGAATGTGTAATGATAGATATATAAGTAATGAATAATTAAATAATGTATTCTTGTTTAATGTTTTGAATTATCATATTTTAACAGATATTAGAATATAATAAAATAAGCAGGTGTATGTTTCTGTCCTATTTTATTATTTTATAATACATATACACTACTGAATACTACGTTACTCATTTGTAATAAATATGCAGTCATCTATCGTCGCGTTGGTGGTGACTATAAAACGTATAACACTTACATATCTTTTTCAATTATATATAACTTGCCATGATTCAACATACGCGTGCCTATATAATGTACCGAAGACATTCAATCAGCAAACCAACGTTGTTCGGTCTAATGAAAAAGTGTTAGAAATAAGGCACCAACTCATGATTTACAAGCATACAGAAAGGGACAGTGTTTTATATATTTCCATCTGCACCAGTCGCTCACATGTTAATTTCCAAAATTATTGCTGCCGAGTTTTGGTCATTTGAAATGATTCTTCGACAAAACAGAAGCTTTCCAGCTGCAATAAAGTGGTGAATGCCTTTCAAATGTACTGTGATATTATCAAGACTCGATTAGTTGCTAAGCAAATTCTGTTGTATAAGGTTTTAAAGGGAGGGATATAATTGTTGACCATGTGACACGCTAATATGGATGAATTGTACGTTTAGTAATAGACGATGCCTAAATCCATTAAAAAAAGAAGCATTACTATTACAACTACTGACATGCTATCGGTATAATGTACACTTAGTATCTTGTAGTCCGCAGCAGATACACAATATTTAAATCAATCACTTTAAAATTAGATGGCCGTGTCACATCTCACGATACGTCCACGAAGGTCATGCGATATTGTCACATGATGGACCTCCAGTTTGTTCACAGCTGCATTGGTGCCAATCACAGCTATGTCACGCCCATTTAGATCAGCCTCCAGACCCTTGAAATACATTTTAACTTCTAGCTGAATTACAGAAATTTTCATTTCGAAGTTATGGTATGTACCGGTAAAAATTAAAATGACTGTTTTGACGTTTAGCATTATGCATATCAGTCATGTGATATGTTTTTCAGCCAGCTATGGGAAAACGGGGTTAAATGCATGTGCGTAAATTGTTGTGCCAGATTAACCTGTGCAGTCCACACAAACTAATCAAGGATGACACTTACCGCATATACTGGATTTTCGCTAAGATAAGACTTCATTTAAACAAAAAATACATTAAAATGTGTGGACTGCACAGGTTAATCAGGGATGACACTTAACGCACATGCATTAAGCCTCGTTTTATTAGAGCGCGGCTCAAATGTCCAAGTTGTCCGAGTCGTACATTTTGGTGTCATGTCAAATGATTTTTCTATTCAATCTGTCTGTGGACAAACATTTTAATCACACAATACTCCCGTAAAAAAAAAATTTTAAAGACCAATTCCATTTTTGGAAAAGTCTGTATTGACACGATTGAAATTGCTCTAAGTATGCTAATTCCTTCAATGCTCTTTCTACGGTACTTGCATTGTTCTGGTACATTAGTATTGATTGACGCATTATTCAACACAATAATTACACGGTCATTTTGTTTGCATTTACCAATTGACAGCTCAGAACTGCCAGATATGCAAATGTCACTTCAAAGACACTTTTGTTCTCACCAAAATTATTGTTTAAGCTTGCAGACCATAGCACAACACCTATAGGAAAGGTGTTCTGCAAACAGTTATTTAATATTCTCTTCCGTCGGGCAGTGAATGTCTATCCGGAACTTTTAATAAACATGTTTTATGAACAATCATGTCCATTTTTTCAGTTGTTCCTTATTAAATCAATGTGTGTTTTGTATAGATTGAATTAGCTCAATCGAGACTAATATATACAATAAATCAAATCCAAATCTTATTCACATTTAATTTTTCTGTAGAAGCAAATATCACCTTGGAATTTTCTATTCATTTTGGAGAAAAGTGTGATACTTATTTTGTTTGTAATAACAGCGGCAAACGCAACATTTCAGAGCCACATTTTCGACTCCAAAGGCAACTTGTTTTCGAGTTATCCATACGGCTCACACCGGAAGTGCTCTTCAGTGCGCAAGAACGTGCTCCCGTCATGCAAAATGCGCGGGGTCCCTGAAAAACGCCGCAGAAAACTGCTTTGTCATTCCTAGCAATGATGCTGGCATCACATAGATTTGCGACCTTTCTGATGTGCGCCACTTCCGACTAGAACACACTACCCATATTTGTTCCAAGCCAGTCAATCCTCTATCCAATCCGCCATAAGCGACTTATTCAACTGCTCCATCAACTGCCGCTACGACGCCGACCTCTGTGACGTCCAGATATGAACCGTCGACTGCTGCCGCCACGACGCCGACCTCTGCGACGTCCAGATACGAACCGTCAACTAATGCCGCCACGACGCCGACCTCTACGACGTCCAGATATGAACCGCCGACTGCTGCCGCCACCACGTCGACCTCTACGACGTCCAAATATGAATCGTCGACGTCTTCCGACACGACGCCGACCTCTACGACGTCCAGATATGAAGCCTCGACTGCTACCGACACGACGCCGACGTCTACGACGTCCAGATATGAACCGTCGACTGATGTCGACACGACGCCGACCTCTACGACGTCCAGCTATGAACCGTCGACGACCTCTACAACGTCGAGATATGAACCGTCGACTTCTGCCGCCACGACTACGACCTCTACGCCGCCCAGATATGAAGCGTCGACTGCTGTTGCCACGACGCCGACCTCTACGTCGTCCAGATACGAACCGTCGACTGCTCTAGCCACTACGCCGACATCTGCGACGTCATGTCTGCCGCACGATTGCTGCACAGATATTCGCCGTTGACCGGCGCATGCTCCAGCAGTAAGTACTAACTCCATCCATGTTTAGAGCAACAGTTTGTATTTGGGACTTAAATTTTCAATTCATCTCCAAACAGATATATAGCCACATTGTTAGGTATTCGGGTCTAATTAGTCAATGCAATGTTATAAATTATGCAATCAAGATCTGCTGGTGAAACAATTCTTAAACATTCCATTGGCTAAAGCAAACGTTTAAAACCTGGGTTGGACAACTATACCGAGAAGATGTCCTAAAATGAACATAAAAATAGTTGTTATACCTGTTTTAAGTTTCGTCTTTACGCAAAATCTTCCTTACGGTATAAAAGAAGATGCTTTACGAGAAAGTCAGATGAACTTTTTCGAGTGATATATTAATTTATGAAGTTGAAATACCAGTAACGATCCTGAAGTTGAAAGAGAGATACAGAGATAAACAAAACACGTGTTTTTATTGAAAGTTGACCTGACAAAATTGCTTTGCTTAATGTATTGTCGTACCATATCAATATCTTGACAAATCGTTTGCAATTGCTTTATTATCTGAGTTTGTTACAACTTTATTTGAATTAACATATAATGACTAAAAGAATCGTTTAAAGTTTGACATGTTGCTGTTAAAGGTCAAGCAATACAGCCTCCCGTACATTATGTACAGAACTTAGCCAAATAATGTTCATAGACATGGAGCAAGTGTTTTAGGTTAAAACATGGACATTAAATTAAAACACGTGTAATATCTTCACTTTGTTGTCTACTTTTATATTATTTTGATAAAGTTCATGTCTTATACATATGAGTTAATATCTATGTTACTTTGAAACTGCTTTGTGTTTTGTATTGCGAAAAACGCGCCATTCTGAAAATCGACCTGGAAGCTATATACGTTGTATCATCAACGGGTGTGGTTTTCGTTGACGGTCAATAAAACGCTTACGGAATTTGCATACAATATAGATAACGTTGAAAACTGTGATTCTGCTACAAATTAGTCAAAATCTCATTTCCGAGCCATGTTTTTAATATAACATCAATATTTAAGTATTTATAATGTATTTTTAACATCACAAATTAAAATTATAACAACGAAACCAAAATAAACACCATAATAACGGACACCAATTACCGTCTGCATTTTCCTTCTTTGTTAATATCGTGTGCATTTTTCAACGTTATCTATATTGTATGCGTTGTTCCGTGAGCGTTTTAGTGAGACCCGTTTTCGTTGGATTTGCAAATCTTTCAATGTGAAAGCGTTTAGAATGTTATATTTGTTCTTTCGTAAAGATTGTATCATGTAATTACATAACAACTCTAAACTACATATTTGTCGCGATAGACTATTAGAAATGATTCAAATGTGTGAAACGTGTTTTTTGTCTTTGGTTTTGATACGTTTTCTTTGATACGTAAAACTGTTTCGAGCTAAACTTTTGCAATTGTTTGTATTAACCTAATGTGATAATTAACGTAACCTAATGTGAAAATTGACGTACGTTGGAGACAGCTATTCCATAAGAGTAATTGTTTTGCACAAGTTTATGAACAAGAGAACGAAAAGGCAAATTTGAATAAGCTCGTTCAACATGTTAACGATTAATCACTTTTTACCATAGTTTGTTCGTTACGTTAGCGGGATCATAATTATTTCAAAGAGAGGGTAAGCCCGATTAACTAACCAGTGTGATGTTCGCTGAGTTATTTGACGCTGTCGCAGTCATCGGATAGTGAAGAAGTGTAAGACTAGTGATGCTCTAATGTGATTGGTAGAGATAACAATCAAACGGAATATCTGTTTGCATCGCACGCGCTTAGAACTCAGTTGCAAGCTGACACATGAAACCAGCTTAAAGTATCAGTCTCAATAATTTTATTTAAGCTCGATTGCATTAAAAGCCTCATGGTTACCGAGGAACTATCGTATTCCTGGGGTAGAATCAGTACTTGTTGTCTTTAAAGAACATCTCGTGAACACTCACGAAGTGGTCTGCCGAACCCGTGACCTTTTGATCAATAGGCAAACGCCATATCCACTACGCAAACGAACGCAGCCTTTTTATATAACTTTATATGTATATAAAACCGGGAGCACATGTATTTACTTTAATTCGTTTAAACCTGTTTTTCTAAGTTTTGTCTATAAGTGAATGGTATTGTCTTTGCGTTATTATCGGGTGAACGAAACGAAGTTTTGTTACTATGCTTGGAAAGTAGTGTTCACGTTCCAGTAATGTGATTCCCGAGGGAACAATTGGCTAAAATCGTCCCTGCATAATCTTAAAATCAGTCAGTACATTGTTGTGTTATTGCTGATGTTGTTGATTTTGATATAGTGTTTACTTGGGTGGAAAGGAAGACGCCTATTAAGTTTGAGGTCATTAGGGCACATGGTCTTTATTGGTTTCCGCACAACATCTATAGAACTCTTTGACACAGGATCATTGAAAGTGCTATGCTGGTAACATAGGATGGTATAAAGACGGCTATTGGTTTGTAGGTCAACACGTCAAAGATCAACGTCCCATGTGCTTGTAACATGTACATTGCTTCCACTATACTATAAACCTAGTAAGGTGATTAGTCTTGACAAATGATGACCCCTAATAATGTTCAAATCGAAGTCAAGATTACGGCAAAAACTAGGTAATTACAACAATTTAGCTGTGAACCTACACATGGCTACCATTTATGTATAGGGATGGTAACAACTATCTGAATATCCGGATATCCTGATACTGGACAAGTATTCGGATAGTAAAGGAGGATTAGAACACTTGATTCAACGAAATTACCCCTATTGTTTTCCTTATCGTACATTTCGAAGTTAATCTGTAAGCTAGACATCGTTGACAGACTGATATAAAACAATAAATAAAGCAATTTGGCGATCACATCCATGTTTGTATGGTTATTTCCTGTATCCTTTGTGGGTTTGCAACATTTTTGTGCATTTCATAGGGGCCTACGTTAAAAGATAGTTGTTGTTGGTGCGTTTATTGAAGTTCGGTGCTTTTGTCGAAATGTCAGTGCCGAAACCCTGTTTACTGATGGTGCTTGCATTTGGGCGAATTTTACTTTCATAGAAGTTGCGATAAAGTATATTGTTGAATGCAATGATTAAAATGGTTTCAGACTTGCACAATTTGATGTATGGGAAAGGCACACAAGTGCTTCGAAAGTTTGCAGTTTTATAACTCAATTATGCATAATTATTTAAAATAAAATAGTAAAGAAATCATATACATGCGTTACATTTTGTTTTTTTTTTTCGTTAACAGCGCTAAATAATGATTTCACAGTTTTGTTATATTGGTAGGGTTGTTTGTAGTAGCCTTTTGTAGTTTATAGATATCTGGATATATTCGGATTATGGATACGGTTATCCGGATACCGATTTCGGAAAGGATTCCCATCCCTAAATATTATTCAAAACAATACCCTTTACACGTCTGTCCAATAAATATAGTTTTGCAATACAAATGTTCATGAAGAGACTTGCCAACATACCGAACTAAGTAATGTCCGTCGATTAAAATGTTTTATGACTTTACTTGATAAAATGACCGACTTCTTTTATTTAATATGATTCAACAGAAACATCTACAGTCGATTGTTTTATAACGGATTTTAGTGAGTAACGGATAGGTTAAAAGTTTTTTTGGCGTTACAAATTATTAATGTTAAAATTGATAGTTTTCTACGAATTGAATGCAAAAAGGCTATCATTTTTTAGTCGATTTATGTTTGTGTGGACCTGAGTCAATGTTTACAACTGTTTATTTTTTTCGAAAGCAAAACAATGTCACGTTATGTTCGCACCGTTTGTGTGACGAAAGGAAAAAGTGCAGACTTATGGTTTCGTGAGTTTTACAGATTTTGTTTGGTAAACATAATGTTAATTGCTACAATATTTTAGTATAATGTGTCCTTTACAAAAGTAAGAATGCTCAGAAACTAAATTGAAGCGTACCATATAAAATAAGCATGAAAGTTGCAACGCGTGATTTAGTAAATAAAGGACATGTGGTGACCCATATTCAGGAATGTGGGGGTTATCTCATACTACATATAAACTCAATCGAAGATGTCCAATATGTTATAACAACTGAAACTTTCGAAGAAATTTACCTTTGGAAAATAGTTAATTCAATCAGAATTATAATGAATAACTAAACAACTTAATTTAAATAATCTCCTAAATTCATCGTCAAGAGATGCAAATTTGAATGAGATAGTGTATATTGTTTTAAGAATTACATTATTTGCCCACATATCTATTGTAAACACACTAGAATTCAGTTCTCGCTTTTAATTAAAACAAATTCAATACTTTGTGTTTGTTCAATTGTTATCAGATATTATGCAAAAATGATAAAATAATGCGTAGACAATGGTCTCTGTTGAAATCGTGTCATATCTTATTGGAAACCTATAAATGATTTTTTATTATAATTCATATATAAATCTAAAACAGGGCTGCTTAATCAAGTTAATGTTTGTTTAACTGTTTTACCTTTATTTGCCGGAGATATCATTGTAACATAACTATGTAATCTAAACATATTTGGGGTGGTAAATCATGGTTACTGTATCTAGTCTGTACACTCATTTTATTATGTTCAATTTTTAAAGTAATTCAGCGCTAACTATACATCTTTTTTAGAGCACGATGCGGAGTCCCCGTAAACCAGCAAGAGGCAGTGAAAGCACAGCTATCACTAAGGCCAAGCGAATTAAGAAAAAGTACTCTCCTTCCAAACCGCTTCGGGTAGTCAATTTGCATTGTTTCAGTAGATCAAATAGATACGGGTTTTTGACGATTCAAAGGATAAACTATTAAAAATGCATTGATTAACAAGTGAATAAAATTGATATGTCTAATTATGTAATGTGTTCTATATGATAATTATGTCAAAACCATGTTTTTACAATTTTAAGTTTGTTCTGACCATAATATCATTAAGCAACACAATACCTTAAAATTACACAAAGTATTGTCTCACAGAGTAAATGTTTAATTCAACAACAACAAGATTGCCGACATATTGCAATTGTTTCACTGAACATAATGCAACGCCTTTAAGTAAACAAATATCGCATTATTGTATGTGACTGTTTTGCATTTTAGTTTAGTTTAATCTCATTTATTTGCATCGAAAGCCTTAGGCTTATTTGAAACGCTCTCGAGTCCGTTTCCTGGGACTAGAACCAGTACTTGGTGTCTTTGGGGGAGATCTTAAGAAGGCTCGCATTGTGGGGATCGAACCCATGACCTCCCGATCGCTAGGCGGACACCATATCCACTATGCCACGGCGACCGAGTCTTGCATTTTGATTAAGCCATGTATGAGTCTGATATATTTTAATGAAAACAAAGAAATATTATAGTATTAACAGGATGCAATTGGTGGGGGGAAAAAACGATAAAATTAAACGTGGTTAGCATATTGCAACTGACAATAAAGATTGGTTGTTGAGTTAAAATTTCCGTACACTATTGTGTCAAGAAATGAAAATAAAATACCATTTCACTTAATTGTTACGTGTACTTTTGTCTTTGCAAATCTATGAAAGCTGTTTTATGTATTTATAATATATATCTATTGTATGTAATGTTAACCTGTGATCCTAGTCAATTATTCTCTGTGATTTACAGATTTTGTTTTGCCAATCATTTTTTGTTTTTCAATTTAACCTCAATGAATCTCATAATTGCTGTTGTTTGCAGTTATAATTTTAATCTTTTACCTGTTATGTTTGTCTGTGATCCTCGTCAATGATTCTCTGTGATTTACAGTATTTGTTTTGCCAATCATTTTTGTCAATTAAACCTTATGATCTCACATTATCAAATGTATGTATTACTTGAATTTCGCAGTACATTCAAGTTATTTCAGCATAAATCTTCGTGATGATTATGACTTCTAATATATTTCAACACCAAAATGTCATCACTGGGTACGATTAACTGCATTATGACCCACTTGAAGCTGTCTTGAGAAAACCCCTCGCACGTTACACATGTTATCCGATAAAGACCAAGGCGATCCGGTAATGGCTGAATTAGTGTACCAAGAAACTCGCGCTGTAAACAAATAATATTTGTCGGAAATTAAAAACCGCTGACATGTTTCAATAGGAAAGACATTTGTCTTTCGTGGTTTAATGTTTGATTTACTGAATGCATAATGTATACGTTGTAATGAGAATCGGAGTCCTTAGCTATCCGTTAAACACTAATCGACTGTATAGAAACTGGATTTTACAAGCAGAGCGTAACAAACGCTGCTCCGGTTTCTCTGAAATTTAACGATTTATAAACAGACCCGGTAACAATATCTGTGTGACTATATTTGTTTAGCACTAATACGCGTTCATCCATTTCACTGCAATTAAGGGAGTCGTACTTTTTAATCCATCGTACTGTCACTCTCAAAGTCAGTAGAGAAACGTTCGGAAGTGTTTTGACAAACTGCTGTATAAATGCCTCAAAGATTTATGGAGAAAATTGTGATGCTTGTGTTGCTGTTATCGGAAGCAAACGCAACATTTCAGAGCCACATGTTCGAGCAAGTAAAGCTGACTCCAGAGGCAACTTGTTTCAGAGCTATCCTTACGGCGCACACCGGAAGTGCAATTCAGTGCGCCAGAACGTGTTCCCGCGATGAAAATTTCGCGGGGTTCCTGACCGACGCCACAGAACACTGCTTTGTCATTCCTAGAAACGCAGCTGGCATCACAGAGATTTGCGACCTTTCCGATGTGCGCCACTTCCGACTAGAACGCACGACCCATGTGGATTCCGAGCAAGTCGATCCTCTATCCAACCCGCCATAAGCAACATATTCGACCGCTCCGCCAGCTGCCACCACGCCGACCTCTACGACGTCCAGCTATGAATCGTCAATTGCTGCCGCAACCACGCCGATCTCTACGACGTCCAGCTATGAATTGTCGACTGCTGCCGTAACCACGCCGACCTCTACGACGTCCAGCTATGAATCGTCGACTTATGCCGCCATCACGCCGACCTCTACGACGTCCAGCTATGAACCGTCGACTGATGCCGCCATCACGCCGACCTCTACGTAGATTGTTAATAGGTCAGATTCGGCTAGATTTGAAGGAAAGCTTTTATCAAAACATTTAGACTTTTTGCCGAATTCATAAATTGCAAACTTTAAAACTGTATAAATTGAAGACTTTGTATAAAATGCAACAACATCGTATTATTACTATAATTATACCTAATAGACTGAATTAAATTTAAAGCAACGTTATAAAAGACTTTGTTGTGAATTGTATTTATTGTGTCGCCGTCTCGAGTAACGCTACATCGTGGAATTTCCAAACCTTTCAATGTGAAAGCGTTTGGTTTGTTATATTTGTTCTTTCATAAAGATTATATCATGTTATTACATAACAACTCCAAACAGTATATTGTGTCGCGATAGAATATTAGAAAGGATTCAAATGTGTGAAACGTGTATTTTATCTTTGGTTGCGATACGTAAAACTGTTTCGGGCTAAACATTTACAATTGTTTATATTAACCTAATGTGATCATTTAGGCACGTTTGTGACACACATAGTCATTTCGAAAGGGTAGTCGTTTTGCACAAGTCTGTGAAAAAGAGGACGAAAAGGCAAAATTTGAATGCGCTCGTTAAACATGGTAACGAACGATCACTTTCGACTGTAATATGTTCGTTACGTTAGCGGGATCATATCCGTATAAAGGGAGGTAAGCCTGATTGACTAACCAGTGTTATAAAAGTTCGCTGAGTTATTTACCGCTGTCGCAGTCATCGGATAGTGAAGAAGTGTAAGACTAGTGATGCTTTAATGTGATTGGTAGAGATAACAATCAAAAAGAATATCTGTTTGCATCGCACGCGCTCAGAACTCAGTTGCAAGCTGACACATATAAACCAGCTTTTAGTATCAGTCTCAATAATTTTATTTAAGCTCGATTGCACAAAAGCCTTGTGGTTTCTAAGGCACTATCGAATTTCTGGGCTAGAATCAGTACTTGGTGTCTTTAGAGAATATCTCTGGAACGCTCACGAAGTGTGTGCCGAACCCGGGACTTTTTGTATCACTAATCGGACGTCGTATCTACTACGCCACCAAAAGCAGCCGTTTATATAACTAGTTAAAACCGGGTACACATGCAACTATTTTAATTTGTTTAAACCTATTAACTTAATTTTATCTATAAATAGATGGTAATGTTACTGCAATAGTATCGGGTGTACGAAACGACGTTTGGTTGCTATGCTTTGAAACAAGTGAACACGTTTAATTAATGTAATTCCAAAAGGAACAAATGGCTAAACTTTTCCTCGCAAAATTTTGATGACACGAAATAACCCCTAGTGTTATGCACAATATGTTACTTTAATATCGTATATATCGACGTTTATCTGTATACTAGACATCGTTGACAGACTGACATTATTCAATGAATTGGTTGTTTGCTAAGCGGGTGCACGTGACAATACCCCTTTACATTGGTGATACTGACCTTGTTGCATTATTGACTACTTGCGCCTCCGTGTTTTGTTTAATGGTCATTGTTCCCGATAATTGACACTAATTGCCAACGCGGCTTCAATTAATGGGTTAAACAGTGTGAAAACATATGCTCTGTCCAAACAAATTGACCGTTTTTTTAAAATTGGTAAATCAATATTTATCTGTAATAAAACCCAGTTNAAAAAAAAAAAAAAAAAAAAAAAAAAAAAAAAAAAAAGCAATCTACCGCCCTATCAGCGGAACTCCGCGGCGACAGGAACTTCAACAGCGTGAGCCCAGCATGTCGACATATGCCCTTATACAGGATATACCGACACGATATAATTCAACGCAGATGATATGTTGTCGCCTTTATTAGCTCATGAGTGTTGTAACGGTCATCATGCTTGACAGTGACATATCTCGCAAGTCTTACATGGACCTTCTGCTGAAAGACAATGAATGGTCCGTTGTTTCGGAACTCACAGAAGTTCTTCAGCGGTTGACAGACGAGACAAAGGCGTTTCGGTCTCCGAGATTTTCCTTATTGTGGCGGGATTGGTCAAGACGGCGCTTCAGAAAAAAACTCGGCGATACACTGTTGATTACAAGGGTCAAGATGACCTTGTCTGACGAATGTATTCAGCGGTTTAAGCAATTTTAAGAAACTCGATAACGATGCCGGCGTCTTCGTTAGATCCACAAGACACAAGAAACAGGGCTTGTCCCGCAACAAGGCAATATTTAGCCGAACAACCGTAGTACGCCACTCCTGCCCTCGAGTGGTGATGTCGCAGCGAATTGTGTTTTCCCAAACTCTCATATATCTTTTGAAAGGCTGTCGACTTTTTTTGTGCTCCATGCTTTTTACGCCTTAGTGCAATCAGGCTTTGTCGGCCTTAAGTTCGGGCTTATTCGTCCCCATATTTAAGTATACTCCTGCTCTCGAGTGGTGGCATCGCAACGAATTGCGATTTCCCAAACTCGCATATATATCCCGAAGTTTACTGGCAGTTCCGGTAACATCGGTTGCGTCTGAGCGCGTGTTCTCGTCGGGCGGCTTGGTACTAACTACCGGTAAGCTAAGGAAAAAACTCAAAAGTTACTTAGCTGTTGCAATCATTTTTTATAAACGAAAACCTTAAGTCAATTCATGTTAGTGAAAACCGGTAGACATGAAATGAAACAGACTATATAAAATGTATATTGAATGTAAATATCGCAGCTTGCTTGAGTTTGCTTCAGCCCAAGTCTCACTATTGCCGGTGTAGCCCCGGTTCATCCCGGTTTGATAGAGCCGGTCGACCGGCGACTACCGGGATGATCGATGGTTATTTTTTTTTTAAGCACGGTCACATATATGCCCGGTGCTGCCCCGGTACTGCCCCGGTTTACATCCCGGCAGAGTCCCGGTCAGCCCCGGTAGAGCTACGGTTAATCCCGGTGACGCCCCGGTGAGTCCCGGTCGTAGCCGGTAGTGCCCCGGTCGAGTCCCGGTTGTAGCCGGTAGCGTCCCGGTGGAGCCCCGGTTAAAGCCGGTGGCGTCCCGGCAGAGCCCCGGTGACATAACAAGCCCGGTTCATCCCGGAGGTATTACAAAATTTAATAGTTTGCCGGTGGAGCCCCGGTTGTCCCCGGTTATCCCGGACGTCCCCGGTGGAGCCCCGGTTCATCCCGGTAGACCCCGGATCACGCACCGGGGCTCCACCGGCATCGCAAAATGTGATTGTGAGACTGGGCCTTTCGTTGTGTACTTTTTTTACGAAATTGCAATGTGAGTATGTTTGTTTAACACTATAATCGTTCGTCCATTTCACTGCAAATAAGGGAGTTGTCTTTCAAATTCAGAAACATCTAAAAATAATCTTTTGCTCCAAAATCCAATATTCTATAAGACGGACATAACAATTGGTAAACTCTTTTTATGACACTTTTTCGTTTAAATGAAGTCCTTTCTTAGCAAAAATCCAATTTAAGAGGACAGTGTCGTCCCTGATTAGCCTGTGCGGACTGCACATGCAAATCTGGGACGACACTTTACGCACATGCATTATGCCCAGTTTTCTCAGAAAGCGACACAAATGTTTTGCCAAGTAAACATTGATACACTCTACATTCAACATTGGGATATGGCATAACAGATGCATAAACAGCATACGTCTCCAGCGATCACAAACGCACGCAAGAACAAACGAACGAACGAGCGAACAAATAAACAAACAAAACACGCAAAAAATAATGCAATACATGAATTGTCCCAGTTTCAGTTAAATGAAGAGTTGCTATCATCATGTTTCTTAATGAATACCGGTGCGTCGTGTTGTTAACAAGATTGATTTACATTGACTTTCACAGTTTCAGTGATTGTTTTGAAGGTGGTGTGTGCTGTTTTCTTACTATCAACATCATGTTTTCTAGTGATTGATTTACGTTAACTGTCACAGATTCAAATATAGTTTTGAACCTAATGTGTGGATGTTTCTATGTAGATCATCGCGTTCTACGTATTAATTAAGTAATGAAAATAGCGACCGGGAGGTCATGGGTTCGATCCCCACTGTGGAAGCGTTTCTTTAGAAACCTCCCATAGACACCAAGTACTGGTTATAGTCCCAGGAAACAGACTCGAGAGCATTTCAAATAAGCCTTAGGCTTTCGATGCACTCGAGCTAAAATAAATAGGTGTAAACTAATGAAAATTGATTTCTTATGTTCAATGAACAACCATTTTACGGTTATAAGTTATAAGACACAGTACTTCAGAACAGTTAAAAATCAAACTCTCAGTTCCTTCTTTTTCGTCACTATATTCTAGTTTGTTTATTGATATTGCAAGTTTAAATCTATAGTTTGTTAAATGAGGCTTGTTCAATGGTTGCAGAAAAATGCCTTTCACTTCAGCTACTTGATAAAGATGTTTAGAAACATCGCAAACTGGCATGCAAACTCAATTATATAATCCGCGTTTACTTGTTATGACCTAACTGACCTAAAATACTTACAAATAACTTCCTTAATTGTAAATTATGTTGATGTATTTATCGTTTAAGGTACACAGTAAATAAATTTGTTTGTTTGTTGTTGCTTTTTATGGTTTTTACCACCTATATGGAGCACTATCAATGATAAACTAATTCAATATTAAGAAAAAAGGCATTACGTAGTAGAATAAATTCCTTTTTTTAATTCCATAATTATATGCACCACATTTAAGATACATGCAGAAGAGCACGAGAAGTCTGATAGTTTCCAACATCAGGTGATAATTATTGGCATGTACACTAGGCACACGTTATAACCCAACATATACTAAAATACCTATGATTTAATTTAGATATGATACTATTTTATTCAAGTTCACATTGTGAAAGAAAATCAGCTCGAATTTACAACCATGTACATTGATGATGAATAATTGAGCATAGCTTATATTATTGGCGTTTACGTGAAATAACCATAAAATTCCAAATTTGCAAATTTGTGACTGAGAAGTGTACATGTAAGCCTTTAAACGAGATATCAAATCATTTAGATATTGAAAAAAGGGATGTTTCAAGCTCGAATGCCATGTTAACAATGCTAGTTTAATATTATATATGAAAAATGCTCTATAAATGGCTATTGAAAACGGTACGTCTTTTTTTGTTTGGATGAATTTTCATAAATTGAAGTCCTTTTGATAAGCGGCCGGTTTTGCAAATATAGTTGGTTGCAAAAGAACAACTGACGATGATTAATATGATAACAGCCGCGTCATTCTAAAATGGGTCTTGTACCATATGCGGTCAGAGTAGCTTCGGACCACCCTGCGCATCCGTTCATTCTGGTCAGGAGCTACCCTTTCCGCTAATGAGACCACGAAACCTTGCGTGATTTTATAGCGGACAGGGTAGCTCCTTAACAGACTGTGCGGAGGCACGGGCTGATCTGGCGCTACCCTGGTCGCAGATGGCATATGACCCATTTTTGCATGACGCGGTTCATAACTTACGTTAATATTTACAAACTTACGCCGGCGATTTTCGCGACTGCTTACTAGTGGCAAGATCCAAGAACGCTTACATTCCAAAGCAACTTTAATATTTGACAAAGGTCGACAACTCGTCTCGTTCAATTATTACATCTTTAGAAAGTTTGTTCCCCCATGTAGCATGTGTGTTGATTTTCATCAGTCCCTGTTTGTATTGTTAATGCCAATTAAAGAAGTCATTTATATGTTTATAATATTTGATCAATTGAAACAACGTTTTACGCTTACGCTTTAACTTAGGTTTACGGGAATGTACAAAACCTTTGGCCACACACGTATCATATATAATCATTAGATGGCGAAACAACAAGAGAATCATATACAAACATATTGAAAACATAAAGAATTCTAGAAAACAAGATAACACAATTACAGAATTAGATACATAAAAATACTATGTTCACGATTTAAAATATACTAAGTAACTAAGAGAGTTGTATAAACTTATCAATTCAACGAAGAAGTAACTAATTAAGTGTTTGTGAGCGTCTTTACGTAACAAAGTAGACAAATTTAACAAGTTTCCTTAATATGTTTGCATTATCAAATAGTTTTGCATTTTCATGTGACATGAACAAACTAAGTAATGTGACCCCATGCTCTAAAAAATGAAATCCTTATTCAACAACATTATAGTTAAATAGTTTACAAAGCCTATAACCTCTTTCTATAGTATGATCATCCAAAACTTATGCATGCTTTTTCTTGTGAATTCGTGTGTCTCGCTAGCTTGTATAAGGGTCTCATTTTCTAATAATATAATGTGCAGGCTGAAGGCCAATACGGCTGTCTAAATCTCAATAACAAAGCCAATATGAATTCAACTAATTAATGACAATTTTATTAATTAACTTTATAATATTATCTTATTTTTCGTTTAAATGAAGTCTCTTCTTATCAAAAATCCAATTTAGGCGGAAAGTGTCGTCACTGATTAGCCTGTGCGGACTGCACAGGCTTATCTGGGACGACACTTTACGCACATGTATTATGCCCAGTTTTCTCCGAACGCGACACATATCTGCGAAGGAATCAAACTGCCACTTTTGAAAGATTCGCATATAAAGCCGAGTTTTTCCTGGTTTCTGATTGGCTGAATCTCGTATTGGCCGACCTTTTCCCGTATTGGCCGTGTTTTTCCATATTGGGCCCGGTCAGCTGCTGGAGCGTGCACGTCGCGACCGGGGCGACAGTCACCCGCAGAATATTTTCTTGGAGACTTGTCGGATAGGGGATCTTCTGCGGGCGGCTCTGCTTATCCAGCGGGTACCGTCATTCCTCGAGCCGGACGTCTTATCTACTCTGCTAAACTTCGCTGTCTCCCTGAACATGATGACGGTTGTCCCCAAGCGGAATTTTTTTCCGTAGGGGATCATTAACCTGGTCTAGGAGTTTGTCCAGGGTCGAGTTCAGGAGTGGAACGTGGTTCGCTGTCTGTTTAAACGTAAGGATCGGGAGTTTACCAAACCTAGTATTGTTTACGAAGATGTATGGAAGAGCTGGTCACCACCATACTCGCCTGTAGCGGGAAGGGGACAGCGGGACAGCGGGTGGCTTTAGAGAGTGGACCCGGGGCGGCGGTACCCAGTGCGCTCAACGCTATGGGGAAACCGTCTCGGGGTTGAAGACGACGGCCGGTGACGACGAGAGGGGCAATAAAGGCGGAGCTGTGTTCTGCACTCCCTTGGCGGAGGCGTTCAGACATGAATTCAGGTCTCATTGGCCACCGTGCACTGGTCTATTTGGATCTAAATTATATCTTTGGCGAATACCCGGGAAGCCGGGGTAAATTTGACCTACTTTGGCTCAAAATTCATATTTTTTCCTGAAAGATCACAGGGGCAGGTCTATACATGTAGTAGTCGTGAAGAAGCTGGAGGACCTGTAAAAAAAATCTCATATTAAAAAAAAATAATCCATATTGGCCGCCTTTTTCTCGTATAAGGCGAGTTTCGAGCTTTATTGGCGAGGCTCAACTTGTATGGGGCGAACAAATTGAACATATTCTCGTCTAATATTATAAAGTTAATTAATAATAAATTGAATTGGTGTCATAGATCGCAAACTGTATCGCCGTAAGAAGTTTATATGATGATGTTTAGTTATTTTGGACGGCAGGTGCAAGTTATCTAGTTTTGTTGTTGCGGTTGTTGTTCTACAATTATCATTTTTTGTTATTTCAATTTGTCGGTGTAGTTATAATAAATACTGACCGGATTTTGAATTGGCTGTCTTGATGAGAATTTCTTAGTCACTAAGTTAATACCCTATGTTTTTGTTAATTTGTGCTGTTAATGAAGTGGATGTGTGTATTTTCACATATATTAACACGATTTATTGTACTGTAGAAGACGCCTGTTTTGTACCTATGTATTTATTTATATATATATATGTTTTATATAAAACTGTCATGTGTGTGTGTTTGTGTGTGTGGGTGTGTGTGTGTGTGTGTGTGTGTGTGTGTGTGTGTGTGTGTGTGTGTGTGTGTGTGTGTGTGTGTGTGTGTGTGTGT
>VMBQ01000886.1:152902-168158 GCA_007657795.1 Dreissena rostriformis | reverse complement strand
TTTAGAGAAATGCATAAGTGGTTTTATTTTACAAGTGAATCTGCCTTAAGGAATCAGAAGGTCCCAGTTTGATGCGCACTGGCACTGAAGAGTTTTCAAGATCTATAGAGAGAGTTATGGAGGTTTCGGTAAATACATGTTCGGTAAATTGATTTTACATAGTAAATGTTGCGGAGGTTTCGGTAAATTGGATCTTTATAGAGGTATATTTAACCGAGTTCTTTCCTCTATTTTACAGAGTACTCTCCCTTTTTTACAGAGTTCTCTTCCATATTTAACAAAGTTCTCTCACCGAATTAACAGAGTTATATCCTCTATTTTAGACAGTTCTAACCCCTACTTTACAGATTTCTCTACCCTATTTTACAGATTTATCTGCCCTATTTGACAAAGCTCTCTATCCTCTTTACAGAGTTTTGTCCACTATTGAACAGATTTATCTCCCCTATTTTACAGATTTATCTCTCCTATTTGATGGATTTATCTTCCCTGGTTTACATAGTTATCTCACATATTTTAAAGAGTTGTCTTCTCTATTACAAAATAGACAAACACTTATGCGAAAAGACTGTCCTCGTGATTGTATCCTAGATTAAATGTTAAAACTTAAACAGGTCGCGTGCAAACGAACAGCAACGCAAAGAGAATTTACATACACAAGCAAAAGTTAAAGAAAGAAATGGTCCCTCCACAAGAGAATGTTTTAGTTTTTTGCTCTTGCCGGTTTTCGCAAAATCTTTTCACCACTAGCTGTTACCTCTGGATTTGAAAGAAGTCCCAACTCATGCGCGTGACCATCATCATAATCATCATTATCATCATCATCCCTGTCCCTGTCCCTGTCAAGCTGAAATAAAAATTAAAATTTTATTATAGTTTCAATTCTCTAAACATGATTAAAGAAGGAAAACATTTGATAATTTTCACAGTTTGAAGGTCATTCTCTCTTTTCTTTAAAGCATCGCATTTCAATTATACAATAGGAAATACAAACATAATAGTTAACATATTTAATTAAAGATTGAATTAATCTTAGAATCACAAATTCATTAATATATATATATTAATTTACTTTCAATCAAGTTACATTTTAAATTCAATTGCATTTAGTAATAAAAAAATAAATAATCACCAGTTTGCAAATATATGCCCCTGATGTAAGCCAATAATAGGTGTCATTAACACCTCATTGTAGGTATACCTCTATAAAGATCCTTAGCCAATAATAGGTGTCATTAACACCTCATTGTAGGTATACCTCTATAAAGATCCAATTTACCGAAACCTCCGCAACATTTACTATATAAAATCAATTTACCGAACTTGTTATTTACCGAAACCTCCAGCACCCCATTTTTCACATTTAACTGATGTATTCTTTCACAAAATACTATCTTAAACATTTGCAATTAATCTTTTCTGCTCTAATATATCGAGAACAGCGATGCAACAGACATTTTTTAAATGAGAATCTCGAGAGATTTCACGGTCATATGACGTTATTTCTATTTTTAGTAACATACCATCACCATGTGCTCAAGTGTTTTCAATTCAGAATAACATTTCCCTGTATTTTAAATAATTCTTGCTTGTTTTGTGAACAAATTGTAGTGTAAATACAGGGTTTTTTTTGGGTTGTGGGGGAAGGGGCCTTAAGCCCTTATGCGGGGGAAATTTTACGCGGGATTTTCCACTTTCTGGGAAAAATTGTGTGCATGGGAGTTTTCGCGGCGTTTCCTATTTTGGGGGATATGTTTACTTACTCTCTCATTATTACAATACATTTTACATGTGTGCACTATATTCATTGGGTTTTTTTATAATTTATTACGTTTGACAAGATTAAATTGAAATAGAATTGAGATATTATAATAATGAGACACATCTTTATATTATTTTATTTTTTTTAGGGGAAATTTTTTAGTCCTGAAAGGGGAAAAAAACAGTCTAGTTTGGTGGGGGAAGACGCCGATATTCGGCGTCTGTTATATAAAGTAAAAAAAACCTGAAATACAAACTCAAAGTAAAAATAATTTAAAATTACCTGATTCACTTTGAAATCAGTCTTTTAATCCACCAGACGTAAGTTGTAAATCACAAATAAAAGATTTCAGAAAACGAAAGTAATTTTTACATTTTNACATACGGGGTAATAACTAATAGATAATCCACTTATAAGAGATAGCGTGACGGGGGTTATTGTGATGATCAATCAGTAGCAATGCACAATTTGAGTTGCAGTTGTCTCCCTTTATCAGATTTTTTTGTATTTAAAATCTTGTTTTGTGACAATTTTGTCCCTTGTATAGATGTATGAATAGTTAAATTTGTGACACAATAATTATTCACACATACCGTTAATGTGTATACAACTAGTCTAGGCTAGTCAAACTGATTTGGGAACAATTACAAGTACAATTTCCAAGCTGGTAGCCAGACAGAGCTACACGTAATGCAGTAACAAAACTTATGTAGACACTGCTTGGCCTTCTAATTTTAACGTAAGCTTCTCTTGGGAGCCCTGAAATTTAATATTTAAAACCCTGTAATTATGGAAAACCCTTTCCCACAGACTGTGTTAGGGGAAATGTTTACATAGAATTGGGTACTTGGGCCCTTTTGAAGCTCTGGAACACTGAAATATATTGTTTATCCAATAAAATGAACAGTTGAAAAGGATACTTGTATGGTGTACACGTTTAATTCTATTAATAGGGAATTCAATTGAAGCAGAATTCTGCTTTTTTATGCAAGCAGTTTTCAATTTTCTCTTTTGATTCCTACAAATTGTATGCCTTGCATCATTTTGACAAAATCTATTGAAATCCCTGATCAAACATTGAAGAAATTCAAATGAAATTATCGACATGTACTTTCATTGATTATCAATATACCTGTGTCACTCTGGAAGATAAAAGCAGGGGAGAATACTGTCACAGATTGCTAAGTAACAGGAGCCTGAAGCAGGTAGAAATCAATAGTTCTCAAGCCAGGTATGCTGCTAATATGGGCTATTGATTTCTTTGTTCACTGGGAATTGACAGCCTATTGGCACATGTTCGTCAATACATAGACACCACCAAACAAGTAGCTTTGGTAAGACAGGTGAAAATGCATACTTTTTTTTTATGTGCTCATATTATACAACCGGGGTTTATGTAGTTGCATTCTTTGCACACAACACTGTATGTTGACCAGTGTGTATTTTCACCTCTTTGGGAGATGTGGTGTGGACCTTCAGATAGCAACTTTAACAGCAAAAGAGGATTTTTATTTGGACGCGATAGCGTACAAATAATGTAGCGAGTTTTGCAAGCCAGTATGAGCTTAGCTACGCTGGGCGGAGCGTCGTTGTATACAATCGATATTGGCCAATGAGAGTGCACGCTTTGCATGAGCGACAGCACTCGTAGGCCTGCATTACCTGCAGTAAAATTATGCAGACGACAATTGAGTCGGAACAGTGGTGTAATGGTAGATCGCTGGCTTAGTAAACGAGAGGACCCTGGTTCGAATCCCGCCCTGACCACTGGAATTTTTCTGAGCAAGAAATTTATCCCACATTTGCTCTTCTCGTGGAAATTGCGCATTACATGCAAAATACAGTTAAATCATATATTTGACGTAAAGAATTTTAATAACTTAAAGTTGAATTCATTACATACCACTAAATTGTTTTGTCGAATTCTCAAATTGGCATAAATAAATTTGTAATCCGAAACACGCTTCTGAATTTTATTGTTAACGCCACATAAACAAATTGTAGCTTCAAATAAACAGTGCTTCATGTATTTTTGCGGTTTCTTTGTCTCAGTAAAAAGCGCGCGAAAACTTTGAAGACGTGTACAACGTCACGTGAAATGTGTTGGTGTATTTATTGAACAGCAAGTCAGGCGACATACGTGTGTTCAGTTGGAAAACCCCGTCTCGATTGGACATTATTTCATCACATCTTTTAATTGTCACATATGCGAAAAATTAATATGCTACTTAAGAAAAAAGGCGAATGTTTATGTTTATGAAATTCTTGAGTTTACTATTTAAAATGGAATATACGGGATAATCTGGCATTGAACAGTGACGAGAAAAGAAGTAAGTATGCAGTAATTGATAAGAGTTGCGCTGATACGGATGCATTGGGGAATCGATCCAGTTGGGATTATGCGAGTCTATGCGTGAGAAAAAGTGTTCAGCAATGAAATAAATGTCGTTATCCATGACTTTATAGGTTTTTTCTAAAAGAGTCATAACGGACCAAAATAACGTCATAAGTAACGTACAGAGGGGGCTCATCTTTCTACGTTATGTAATTTGTCATGTCGGCAAAATTGTTGCTCAATAATTTAAAGAAAATAATTAAAATATTAGATACACATAACACAACATGTACATGATTCTAGGCTTGTTATTCTCTAGCAAGGAAACCAACATTCTGAAGATGGTTGCCATTGCAGGAATCAATTGCGAAAGAAAAAGAGACGTTATTTTGTCTAAGTTATCTCTATAACATAACTATTAGAATAAACAGTGCACCCACAATTCGACCCGTGCTTTAAGACACACTCTTTATAAATTTGAATGGGTTTTGTTCATTTCAAACGTGCGATACAAAAAGCTGTTACATAATTTTGAAAACTGAGTCGCGTCTAAGATTATGCAATAGCGTACAAATTCAGTGCCTTCAGCGCTTTGATTTTTATATAGATTGTATGTTTTTCGTGCTACTTTTTTAACAAAACATTAATCAAATACCTTGCTAAAAATGGAACATCAGATTATGATCTCACTTGGTTTGATAAAATTGCTGGGATTATTTACAGAAAGCCCCTAATTTCTAAATAAGTGAACGTTCGTCCAAATTTATTTATTTTATAGAAGAAAAAAACATACATTTAGAGGGGAATTTTAAGGTTATTTTAGGAATTTACATATTATTATAGGAGAAAATATATGCCTTCGAGCAGCCACATATGGTTATAACGGTCCCAAATTAATCTTAAAGAAGTCACTGTAGACAAAATATTATTATAATTATAATTATTAATATAATAACACAGAGTTTGAAATAATAACAAGTCCCCTCTCCAGGTCTCTGAGCCTTGCACGTGTTGCAATGTTTTGACTCGTTGAATAGAACTGCAGGCCAATCTGCTAACATTGCTTAAGGGTTAAGACATAAATTGAATAACAAATCTAAAAACATAACATAACACCTCAATTTGATGATTATCTTCAGAAATATTTGACCCCTGAATCTCTTTTAGTATCCGCAAATCCATCATTTCTATCATTTAGTGTTCACAAAATTTCATCAAAATCGTTGAACATTGTGCATGTTAGACATGATTAAACTGTACAATAATTAGTTGTTTGTGGAAAATACAGTATGATGTGTTATACTTAATTAAGAAGTGCCATAAAACTTGTGTATTTTCTCTGCACCTTGTAATTTTGGAATAGCAGTGTGTGAATGCTCATGCGGAGTTTGCTATCTTTTGTGTTGTGTTCTAACTTTTTCTTCCGTTTGAATTGCCAAACAGTTTGTACAGGGCTCGACATTAACTTTTGAAGCCACTTGTCCGGATGGTCAAGTAGACCAAAATTTCACTTGTCCTGACCAAAAAGAAACTTGTCCTGACCATTATTTCTTATTCTGCTCAGTACTTTGCAAAATATTGAAATAATACAAAATGCTCAAATCATAAGGCCTAAAAATAATGTTGTAGTTCATGTCACCCAACCCTACCTAGGAAAATGCGTCGACCCTTAAGTTTTTATTAGCCGTGCCGACCGTAAACTTTTTTTACCGTTTTCCGGTAGCCAATTATCGATTGCACACTATAATCCAGCATAGAATCTCATAAATCTCCAAGGATACACATCGTATCGACGATTTTGACAGACACACTCCATTATCCGCAAAGTGTCACTTTCGCACATTTTAATCCCTTTTGTTGAAACATCGCGGTCTACACATAGGTCAGTTGAACCGCTGAGCGTGTTTTCACAACACCCAACCACTGAATCCAGTTTCGTCCGGATTTTCTGTTTCATCACTATGCAGTACAATAACTGTTTCAATAATGACTTATGTAATGGCCGTAACGATATAGATACAGTGTGTTTGATTTGCAAAAATTTTTTAGGAACTGTCAATTTCAAATCATTCGCAATATCATTCTGTTAAAATCTACCACAAAAAATTTAAAGGAAATTTATTACACGCACGCTTTCCATGCGTTTGACCTGACGTTGTACATGAAGGGAATAATTTGCGCGCGCTTTTCTCGAGAGACAGGATTAAAACACACTGTACATTTGCAGTTTGTTTGAAGAATGTGATTACGTCGAGTAATAATTAAATTCGGAAGAGTGTTTCGGATTACAATGTATGATTTTATGATCGCCAATTACAAAAAAAATAGAATGTCTGACAAACAATTGGGGGCAGTTAGAAAAATGTCAAACCAAATTTGGAAAGTTCACATGTAACAAGCCAGGGCCGTCGATCTCCGTTCTTTGGGGCCGAATATCGTCCCCGTCCCCCATCAGAAAATTGTACGTTTTTCCCCTTTTTTGGAAAAAAAATCCCCCTATTTTTTTTTATTTTTTTTTTATATTTTTTTTTTAAGGAAAGAAGTGTCTCATGATTATGTTTCTCAATTTTATTTCAAGTACATCTATTCAAATATACTTTATTATAAAAAAAAAGCAATGAATATAGTTCAATCAGTACACATGTAGTAATAAGAGAGTAAGTAAACAAATTCCCCATTAAAGGGAAACACCGCGAAAATTCCCCCTCATGAGCCCATGATGACAGAGACGGCCTTGCAAGCATGTGTGTGACAAAAGTATGACAACATTGAAAACTTATCAGGAACAGTACAGACACCGTGTACTTAAACAAACGCCACTAGCCGCGGTGTTCATCTTACTGTGTTTGCTTATCAATATGAACCCCGTGATGGGTGGTCAGATTAAATGTCGCAGAGGCCGTTTGCCATAAGGCGAACACTGTGAATCACCACGGACCCATCATATCTACCGCTGTGTTCATCGTGTTTGCTAAAAATAAAATAATTGAACATAAACAAATTGTATTGATCCCTTTCATTTAAAAGTGATAATGAATAAATAAAGTCTATTTTTCTTTTTGGGGCAAATCGGTACCAATTTGCAAAAAGAATCTACCGAGCATTTGAATGTTATAGGTGTCATGTGTTGTGTAAAAAAATTAGCAAAGATGACAAACAATCACAATTAAATTCAGTTCAATCAGGTTTTTCGCGCCTTCATGGTGTCTAGTTTACACACAGTGCAACAAACAATACGCTCGCATGCTCAACACTCGGCGATGATAACAGCTTGACGTCATCGGCTAACAGCGCGTGACACCCATAGCAACGTCTTTTCCCTGGGGCATTAACTCTCGAGTTACACACAGGTGTATACAGCGATCAGCAGTTTCAGAGCATGACAATTTGATTTCTTAATTTGTAACATACTGATGCAGTACGTAAATTATGACAGTAATTAAAGTCGGACACAAGTAAATAAATGATTTAATACTCGCTTGATTTCTTTGAAACTCGATATTTATTGTTAAAAAGGGCAATTGCATTGATTAACACCATAAGAGTTAATAGTTTTTATCATCTAAATGCTTTATTTATGTTTCCGACTTTATGTACTGTCTGAATTTAAGTACGCATACATGTACACATTATATCTACATGAAGTATATGATTTTCTTTTGTACATGTACATTTAAAACGCATAGATGACCCTCGCAGAGAGTTGTTTACGATGGCTGCGCAGCATCGCGGTGATCACAGGTGTTCGCGTTAACGATAGTGTGCAATTGCGGCGATTGGGGTGTTCGCCGAACACCGTGGTCAGTAGTGTGTCCGTCCCCCGCGAAATGTCACCCATCAGGAAAAGTAAACACCGCGGACAGGCGTTTTTGTTTAAGTACACGGTGTCTACTGTAATGTTTTTGGCAAGTCCTTCCTCGGTGTCAAAGTGTCTGTGAAAGCTTTATCATTTACCTGGCAGTTAAATTGAATAATTCTATATGTTGGACACAAGAAATAAATGCATGTAAACAGTGATATTTTTACAAATTTTCTCATCTGAGTCCTGGGACTCGATAACTTGCAAATCTCTGAGTCCTGGAATTGAAAGAACGAGTCCAAATATTAAACTAACGGTATATTATTTTTTTATTAATTTCAATGCATTTTTGGGAATCACATAATTTGAAACTTTGCATCCCCAGAGGATTTTGTGAGTCCAGGACGCAGGACTCGCAGGTAAAAAAATCACGGTGTAAATGTTCATGTGAACATTAATTATATCAATATTCTCTGTTTTGATCTTTTTCAGAAAGTGACTCCAGTTAGCCACAACAGTACACGTTCTTCCTGAAAACTGTGATAACCAATCAACCAACATGTCAGACGGTGGCTGTAAGTGATAAATATTATTTAGTGATGTTATTGCAACAGACAATATAAGAAATATTTAAAAATAAAAAAAAATCATAAATAATTTATAATGAAAATTTTTACTGACTGAAATGCAGCAAAAATTGCACTGAAATCAGTTAGTTTTGGTAAATTTTTAATCTTCATCATTATGCATCAAAGAGCTAATTTTGTCTGATGGAGTAAATCTACAATTTAATTTATCTGCACATAGTCTATGTTCCATCTTACCAAGAGCTTTCAAAAACGTCAATATTGTAATACATAGAGGATATTTGTTGGAATCGGTGGAATATTGATTTTATTTCACGAGTGATCATAGAAAATCATATTTTCACAAGTGGCGCAGCCACGAGTGAAAATA
Organism: Dreissena rostriformis; assembly: GCA_007657795.1. NCBI lineage: Eukaryota > Metazoa > Mollusca > Bivalvia > Myida > Dreissenidae > Dreissena > Dreissena rostriformis. Next base: position 159,305 of record VMBQ01000886.1, on the reverse strand, counting down.
TATATTTTCTATGATCACAAGTGAATTAAAATCGATATTCCACCAATTCCAACAAACTTTCTTTTTATTTTATGCTTTTTTTACCATTTATTTACATTGAAAAAGAGTTTAACTGGAAAATTTCACTGAAATTATGACGTCATTTAGTAAAAAAAATGACGTCATTTCATAGTAAAACAGTGACAAATATACATGTAGATATTTTTCACTGTTATTGTTCACTGTTTGATACAGTGAAATATTAATTTTATTTCACTGATATTTCTCTATAAACCACCGGAAAGCATAAAATAAAGTATTGTACACATTGTTAATAAGAAACAGTTTTCAATTGTTAAGTGTCAGTTGAGTTCATTAGGACGTATGCCAATTTTGAGTATTTAATTGAATTCAATGGAGTAGTTGAACTGCAAATTACAGTATACACTTTGCTATTTTGCTGTAAAAAAGAATAAATGGGCTCTAAAAATGTGTTCTTTCTGATGAGTTCTCTACTTGAGTACTTCTCAGTTTTGTAATGTTTAAGATTCTAAATGCTCACTTAAAATTGTCTTTGAAGTTTATTGTTTCACATACAGTATTAAACATTAATTTACAACTCATCATGATCAGCATTATGTAGCAGGGGTTTTTCAGCACTGTCTGCGCCTCCGGAAAACGGAGGCATTCTCAAAGCAAACGGACCCGTTCCCAATAGAATCTTGATTACCGGTACATATTTCCCAATTCCAAAAAAAAAAAAAAAAGTGTGGGGAAAAAATTTGATGAAAAATTTGCAAAATTGTTTATGAACACTCCCAACATTAGAAAAAGAGGCATAAACAAAGATCAGCAGAAAAAACTCCTTTTTATACCCCCACAAACGAAGTTTAGGGGAGTAAATAGGAGTGAACTTGTCTGTCTGTCGGTCCTTCATCAGATCTTCACCAAACTTGGTCAGAAGTTGTATCTAGACAATATCTAAGTCAATTCGAATATGGGTCATGCTGGGTCAAAAACTAGGTCATGTGGTTACTTAGTGCATTTCAAGGATTTAGCATGGTATTCTGGGTCAATGCGGCATGTGGGGGTATTCGTCACGTCTGTGACAAAGCTCAAGTTTATGGCATTATCAAGTGCGAAGGTACGTAATACATTGTTTGATGTGAGATAAGCATGTATCATCTCGTCCCCTCCCCGCGAAAATGGCCAATCTCAGTTTTGGCACGAAAACGGGTTTTGACGTTTTCGCAATGGTGAAAACGGCCCGCTTCTCCCGTAAAGAATTCCAAGGTCCTATCTAATGGGCTTACAAAGTTATATCCATGTGATTATTTGGCGAAGTTCGATTGGTTGGAAAAAATGTGTGAGAACATTTCCGAACTGAATGTTAACAAGTCAGCGGCAGATGAAAAAATGTCAAAGCTTGAGTTAGACAATTTTCTCATATTGACTACAAAAACAGTCAAACGTCACTTTAAACATTATGACACATGTAGGGATATCTAAAAAGTCATAATGCAAAGTTTAAGCTTTATTCTGTAATTTAAAAAAGAAAAATGAAGTTATTTTCCTTCTCCTTAAAACTTGTAAATATTGAGGTTGGCCATTTTCGGGGGAAGAGGACAAATTCTGTCAAAACAATTATTGTGTATTTCAGTACCGTAAACAAATATGTCATTTAAAGCCAGGCAAATGCTAATTGTTTTTTCACAGAAATTTACTCCACTTTTGTCTGATATTCTCAAAATAGTTTGTACATATTTCATTCAATCTAAATTCATTTTAGCACAGAAGTAGGTTAGAAGGAAGGTGCAGTGTAAAATTATTTTTAGCACATTAGAAGTAGATTAAAACAAGTATCTTGTTTATCTTACAATGAGAAGCAATTGTGGGGAGCTCACTGTACAGGTTTTTTTTTCCCCTTTTTGGGAAGATAGCCCATGGCTTTAGAATTGGGAATTTTATCGGCATTTTCCAGACATTGGGAAAATAAATTCAGTAGACTTCGTTTTTCGCGCAAAAAGTCCACTGATTTGGGAAAAACTAATTTGATATCACTCTTTATTTTTTTATAATATAAATTAAAAGAACGAAATCATATAAATCTTTTTTATACACTTTGTTAGATGTAATTGAAATAAAATAATCATTAGACACTCACTTTCTGAAAAAAAAAAAAAATAATCATTGTTTTCCACATTTTGGGAAAAAAGTATACTTTTTAGGATTGGGAATATAGCCGTTTTTCGGCTATTAAATCAACCAAAAAAAAACTGTCGCATTCATTATGGAATGAGCTTGTGTTATCATTTTTTCACAGCTTTTGCAATATTATCTGTGTATCTTTGAAAATCTAAATTTCACGTGGTAAACCTTTGCAATAATGGAAATAAGTAAGAATAAATTAATTGATTAAACAAGTATTTTATGGTAAACTGAACCTTTTATCGATTACCATTTGAACCATTGTATTAATTTATTTCTTACAACTTAAAATAAATATTAATTTATATACATGACGTAGAGTTTCCAATGCATTTTATCTTCTTCTTTTTTCACTTTAAATTTCGACAAAAGATCTCCAAATGTTGAAAAAATAACCATTTTGTTTTGGGAAATTTAATTTAACACATCCTATAAATTAAGTTTAGAAGAAAACAGTTGTCTTTGCAAAGTTATTTGCCACGTTTTTTGCACCAGTAATTCATTGACATACCGGGTTTGAGCTGCCTGTATCATTGTCAAACTGCGTTCCCTGATAAATTATTCATCGTTCCTAAAAGAGTTAGCACTTCAAACAATATGGTTCAGGTATTGAATTATTGATTATTGTTAATTTTTAAAGTGTTGAACCTTGTATTAGTGATTTCCAATTCCTCTGAAAGCTTGCATTTTGTTGGCGGTCTCTATAGCCATACTGTTGAATATTTACTCAGGAAGTCTGGATGTGTCGCCACGTTGGCTTTCCGTCGATATACCTGTATTCAAAATTCATTCCATTGGAAAACTGCCTGCAAATGTCAGCATCTTGTTTGAGCCTGACTTAGGCCTCTATAAAGAGGAATATCAGCCTCTTTGCTGATAGAAAAGCTGCTGGCATGTTTTGATTGGTCGGTTTGTGGTCTCCCGGCAACCATCTGTCAACAGGAGGGTCTCTGACAGGTAGCATATGATAGATACTGCAATATTCTTCTATTAGCCTATATGAGAATGGGTGTAGGCCTGATCAGATTTCCTGTCATTTGTGATCTATATATAATCATATATCCTGGAATCTATTGATGGCTATGCGCTCGGAAATTGACGTGGAAACTTTACCTGATAATGGCAGGAAAAAGACGGTGGTATTTGTTGGAAGATTGATCAAAAAGGTATGTAGTGATTTGTTGGAATTGGGTTGCATTGGTGTTGTATGTGTCTTCTGAATTTATTTTCCATATTTATTTATTTTAATAATCAAGTTTTTTTCTCATTTCTGAATGTCACATTGTGATACTTCTAGGAAAGATTGGCCACAGGTGTTTAGATGAGTAAACCACTAATTGCATTGGTATTAATGTTCATGTGTTTCTGTGTTTGGTAAATATCAGTTTTAAATAGAAAAGGTTTTGTAATAGTCATGATTGTGTACCTTAAATTACAGTCACTGAACTAATTTCAATGTTGAAGTGCTATGACTTCTTATTTTGTTCTTCTTTCAAGGGTTATGTAAACATTCTTCAAAAAGATACACTTTTGAAATGTACACTTTTGAAATGTTAAGCATAAGCCAGTTTAAAGAAGTTATTTTGCTATGCATACATGATTAAACAGATTTATATGTAACTGTATTTGGATTATAATCAGGTTGATCATTAAGAAACATTAAGAAAATTGTATGTATGAGATTGAATTAATTTATAGTAGATGCTGTTACTGTTGTGTACACATTGTTCATCAATTAGTATGAGTGCACAAACAGTACATGTACATACAGGTATCTCTAATGAATGAACTGAAATACGAGATTCTTTGCATGATCTTGTGTGACCCAGGAATAAAGAATTACAATAAAAGACTTAATACACCAATTTTTTAAATTTCAGTATTATGAAATCATAACATGCATGTACCATAATATTATATATTATACATAATATTCAATAATGTTTATTTACCACCCCACCCCTAAAAAATCACAGGTATTTTGGTAAAAAAGTTGGTTGATGCCATTGTTTTTCAGCAGTACATGTACTTCGGGAATTGTACTGGTATGCATGTAATCCTCGAATTGAAAAAATTAAAGTTAATTACAATCATTTTGTGAATAAATTAGAGTAAACAAACATTAAAACAACCTTTCAATGAGATAATATTTAATTTAATCATAATGACATTGGTGTTGAAAGTAGTTCAAATTACCCAGCAACTGTACCTGTTAATTATCAACATTTGTCCTTTGCAAGTTGCCCAAAAAAATCCTATGAAATCTTTCACAGAAATTTGTATTTAAATAATTCTTTGAACCTACTTTTTTACCCTCTCCGCAAAAAAAAGTTTTACAAAATATAGTATTTTGGTCATCATTTGATTTGCAAGACAGAAAACAATATTTTCTTATTAAAAGATAAAAAAAAATATAAGCTGTTAAAGATTTTTTTAAAAGACATGACACAAAATGTCAGAAATAAAACAGCACTTTTATAATTAAGTCACTGCCATCTTGGGAGTGAACCATTGAACTTAAAATAAACTATAGAAACGCTAATTGGATCCATTATAGTTCACTTTGACAGTTATTGCAACCGCTGTTGGCCGCCATATAGAGAAGCTATAGCATCTGTCATAAATTTTAACCTCGTAAATAACTTCATTTTGCAGCTACTTGTCAGTATGCGTCAGTCATTAGAGGGTATGTGTGGAATTATCAGAAATGTGATATCTCATTATTTTATCTTATTATGGAAAAACATGGATTTAATATTGCAAGCCTTCCTAGTGTTAATCATGGTGATTCTCGGCTCATTTTGGTGGAGAAAAAACTGTGATTATTAGAAAGACTTACCTGCGGTGAGGTTGTTGGGGGTTTTGCAGGGCATATTTTAGGAATCTATACAAATAAATGTGTGACAATTAATTAGGGATATTCTAGAAAAAGCACCTATGGTGTGATATTTGCCAATTCAAATCTGATAGCTCAGTGGGTAGGTACATGTGGTGTATTAATTAAGAGCAGGGGTAACCTTTCGAAGTAATTTTCTTTCTGAAGATATAGAAAATACCTTACATTTCATCATGCTTGTCTTACCTCTGCGAAGCAATTGTTAAATTCAATATAATTTTAAATTATTTAATTACTCTATGAAACAAGCTTTTCAAGATTGACGGGTGTGGCCAACCTACATTATGTATTTAGAATCATTTTAAGGTTCATTCCAAGATAGTACATACATGTACACAATGTTGCTGGAATTTCCAAGAAAATTGCATTTGATCTTGATTAATTAATTAACTGTTATTGACAGATTATTTTTTGTTAAGTGTTAACAGGATATGTATAACATATGGGCTTCATGGAGTTACGATTGTTTACAGTAGGAGACTGATAGCACGTTGTACTGGATTAGACACCATGCTTTTAGAATCACTTAAAAAATTATGGTGCATAATTTGTACTGGGCAAATTACTTGAAAGTAGTTTAAAAGAATAAAGTAACTGCATGGGTAATTGAACCTTAAATGCAACAGGTATTTTTATAAGGTAAAAGAAATACTTGAGGATATTTTGTTATAAGCCTCTCCATATAAAACAAGCAATGACATGCAGAAATGGGTCTTTTGCCAGCATAGCTCCAGACCAGCCTGTGCAGAATTGACAAATAAACAAAGGAGACATTTGTTGTGCATAAACTGTTCCTGAACATTTCATTACCAGTTCATTAATGTTTCTTAGCGGTATTTTGGATGTTGGAAAAAGATTTAAATTTTCATTATTGTTTGCTATTTAGGCTGTCACCGACTTAAAAAAGTGTGAACTTACACTTTATATAGCCTGCAGAAGGCTTGTAAAAATGTTAGAAATTATTCTAAAAATAGTTCAAATAAATTATTTAATGTATTTACATGTTAGTATTATGTTATTATTTACAAATAAATAATTATAATGTAATGTATATACTTATTTATTTTTGCAATTTAATGCATATCATTTTATATCACACGTAATACTGAATTTAATATTATTATTTGACTACTTAAAACAAAACAGCATTTCACTGGCATGTGCATGCAGTTTGTTTTGAACAATGGGGATTGTTCTTGTTGAGGCAGTTGTTTTATTTCATTTATAAATGCAATTTTGTTCTGCCTGTTGCATCAGGTGTCTGAGGCTTGTAAAGTTGTTCAAGCTTATGTGGAGAGCCGTTTGATTCAGTTTCAGGCA